>JAVSCE010016406.1:0-92674 GCA_032199065.1 Smutsia gigantea | reverse complement strand
TGTAACTTTTAAACAGATCTCATGCTTTTTGCTTATCATTGACATTGTGCATGTTGATATATGCAACATACATTTTTACTGCTATATAGAATTTCACTGAATTAATTACAATTTATTACGTGTAATTGTTCACTATAACTAGGCTTCCTGCTGGACTGTTTCAAGTTCTAATAACTTTTAAATCTCTTGGTTTAGCTAGTTTCTTTTCCAAGTTACATTTTGTTTCCTGTTTTACTGAAAGTCATAACTGGCAGAAGCATTAATTGGTGATGTGGCCACCTTATGCTACCAGTGTGATTTTGGCTGTTGGTCTGAGGCTCCCTTGTCAAGGTGGTGTCTTAACTTTGTTACCAGTAATAATTATTAGCAAATGCCTTGTATCAATTGATAGGACTTTTCTCATTTGACATTTAGGCTATGATTACACCACATTCCAAAGGCAAATATGCTTGATCACATTAGGTTTTTGTAGTATGCCTTTGAATTAGACTCGCTTTTATTTCCTTCAGGGTTATTCCATCTGTACTCCCAGCTTGCATGCCCAGCTCCTAACCCCTGCACCCTTCAAACTTAAATTAGAGCTTTATTCTACTTTAATTTTCAAAAACCAATTCTTAGGCTTATTGATCAATTCCACCATACATCTGCTTATTTATTCCTTTCATTTTACAGTCCTACTGGACTCCAAGTCTCATCTCAGGCCACTATCCTTTGCTCAAGCCATGCGCTGCCAACTGGACTCCTGCTGCCTTGACCTAGGTTACTCTCCCCTCCTTACTCTTAACTTCCATACAGCCTCATGATTCAACCCAGGTGTGGCTGACAACGGAAAGCCTTCCCTGATCTTCCAGGCTAGGTCAGGTACTTATATTCTGGGCACCTAGAGACCCCTTCCTACATCTGTCACAGACCGACCAGTCTCCTCCCTTTGACCTACAGCTCAATAGCACAGACAGGGTTGATCCATCCGTCTTCTCAGTCACCAGCAGGGCCAAGCACAGACAAGCAAGTATGAATACTGAAGAACAAAAAGGAGAAAATGCCTAGCATTTATTTGCACTAGGAGCAATGAGTCAGGTTTAGGATACATTACTGTTTTCCTAGATCCACACTTTGAGACACAGTCAAGGTGTATATCTTTAATAGGGCCTCAGAGAATGAGAAAAAACACACAAAAGAAGAACCACATGGGTTTATTTTTCTAACTCAATCTTTATTATAAATTTTTTCTTTGAAGGCTGGAACTGTCAAAGTCCTTAGATCAGCTTTTAGTGCTGGACGGAGTAAAAACCACAAGAGACAATCTGTGAACAGACTGGCAGACAGACAGGCAGACAGTAAAATAAAAACAAAAAGGATGGTAAGACTATTTTTCTGGAGAGCTAAATTATTTGCTTATTAAAATTTGTTAGAAACTAAAATATTAATAAATGAAATCAAGATTTTAAAGTGGGGCCCAGACTTGAGATTGTTTATAAAGGTTCACCAAACAACAGTCACTGTTACGCTGAGCTCCTGGGGGTGTCTTACAACCAGCTTGTTTGTTCCCCTTGAGCAAGGTGAAGCTTTGTCCTTGGCTGCAGCTGCTAACACCATCACTGCCCCCAAATGCAGATCTCTTTCTAAAAAAAGACTCCCCCCATTCCTGGTGGCTACTGCTCCTTCCTAACTACGGGGGACTGACTTTCAAAGAGGATGGGGAGTGGCAGAGATAGTTTTCTGAAGAGTCCATTTGGCTCTTTGCTCCAGAAGTCGAGCGTGTGCTCAAGAGTTATTTTTTTTGAGTCTGAAAAAAACTCCATTGTGAAAAGTGAGTTATGAAGAGTGCTCTTTATTTGAAACCTCCACAACACAGACGCCAATCTTGTCTCGCATTGAATCATTAGCTGTGCACATCAACACATTCCAAGCACAAATTAAGAAATGCAAACAGAACAAAAAAATATATATATATATAATTTTTTCCCCTATCCAAAGGTTTCAAGTCTCAATGCAGCAAATCCTTCTGAACACAGAATCTGAGGAGCACACTGTTTGAACAATTGGGACAAACAGGTCCCTGCGAAGGCTACTGCCTTTTAAACACATGGGGTGGGGATGATGGATGGCATGGAATGGGGAGAGGAGGCGAAGAGAAGGGAGATGGGAAGAGAGAATGAGGTGCAGGAGGGAAAGGATATGTACTGGGGAAGATGGGGCAGCTGGGACACACACATGGTGAGTTGGTAGATTTCATTTATTGGTTTTTGACATTTTCTTCCTGGTTCCTTTTTTGTTTTAATTTCCCTCCATTCCCAGGTCCAACAATGGTAGAAAAACCCCACACTGGTTAGCAGGGCCTTATTAGGCCAGCCCAAAGCCTTCAGAGCACTCCTGGATGGCCAATAGTAGCATGTGGCGGAGCTTCTCAAAGCTCTCATAGGCAGGCAGGTCCAGTTGATTAAAACTAGGGAAAGAAAGATCACTTCGTGACAAAAGATGACAACAAAATCCCTGTGTTCCCATGGTGCCCAGAAGACCTCTCCTCCCTGGGGGAACCTACTTCTGGCTTCTTGCAGACTCCCAATCTTGTCTTAGCCGGGTCTGCCCTCCTCTAATCTGGCCCCAGTACTGGCAATCAGGCACCTAAAAACAAATCTGACCCTGTCACTCCTTGAACACCACAACCTTGCCTATGGGCTAATGCGCAAGCTCCAAGAAGGCATTCAGGGTCACTGGTAATTCCACTTGTGCCGAAGTCTTTAGCCTTCTGCTCTCTGCAACTCTTTGCTACAGGTAAGCTCTGGAATACACCATGCTCTTGTGTGGTGGTGTTCACCTGCAATGTCTCCCCAGCCCCATTTTGAGTCTGGGCCAGCTTCTCATCTCAAAACATGGCCTTCTCCACAGAGCCACCAAATTGTGAGCTGCCCCAGGTCCAGGATAGCCAGGACGAGATTTGCGTTCCTGATTTTGGTTAAGGGCCTAAAATCAGCAAATATGCAAGCTCAATCTGAATGCTGAAAAGGAGAACAAACCCTTCCTCCTACCATGTGTGAGCTGAAGGTAGGCGATCTGTGGACCTGTCATCTCGATGGATCTGAAACTTCTGAATGCCATTCATGCCTTCAAGGGCAGCAAAGCCTTGCAGGGGCACCTTGGAAGTACCCGTGACAAACTGGAGGAACTTGGCACGATCAGCTTGGTCAAAAGAACGCAATGCTCTCCAGAACCACTGGATCTGTGGGAAGGAATATGAGAAGCCAGTGTTAGGTAGGGAGCACCTGGAGGGACTGGGGGATGGGATCTGGGATCTCAAGCAAGTCCCTTCTATGTGATAGGCTTCAGTTCCTCCATTTGTAATATAAGCAAGAACATCACATGAAAACATGCTCCAGAAAAATGAAGAGTTAGGTGCAGGTAAGCTGTCAGTCACAACCCCCTTTCCCTAAGAGTACTGGTTGGTTTGCTGTCATAGAGACTAGCATTGTTTAGGAACATGGAGAAGGATGCCAGAAGCAGCTCACCTGAATTGAGTTGGACTGGTACTTGTGGTATTCGGTGTTGGATTTCAAATCATCAATATCGATTGTGGGCAATCCTGATATAAGCAGCTCTAACTCCTGCTCAGTGAAGATGGAAATGAGGCGCTTTGGAATGATCTCATAGAAGCCTTCTAAGAAAGCTGCCAGCTGTTTGCGGATGGCTCCTGGGGAGAGAACCAACAAGCCAAATGGCATCTGGACTTGAGCAACTGTTAGAGGTCAGAGATCTTCAAGTTGGTTCCTACTGCTATTAGGACACTGACTGGTCTGCCTGCCTCACCTATTACTCTTATCCACCCATGACGGTAGAGGAAGATAAATATTTTGTCACATTCTTTTTGTGCAAGGCATTTGTGGCTGGCAGAGGAGAAGAGAAGAAGCAATGTCTGTGAAATGAGTGAAGCCTGACCTCATCCCACATTGAGCAACAAGGGGTCTCAGGGACATTTCCCCTACCTGTCATTCTCATCTGGCACACCAGGTGTACATACTCCTTTTTATTCTCTTCTGTTACCAAGATGTTGGCCCCATTGGGTTTGAGGTCACGAACTTCACAGACTCCAAACTCCTGAACCTAGAACACCCAAAACACCAATCAAACGTTATCAAGCTTGGTCTAGCTAGGATAGGACTTAAATAGATTCCTCAGAACACACCCTAAACTCTTTGCCTGTATCCTGGGCAGAGAGACGAAACAAGGTCATTAAAACAGTGTCTTTCTCGTGAGCTTGGAACTCCCTAATAGGGAAAAGCCAAGGGTTTGGTCCTACAACACATAAAGGCTAAAAGTAAAGAAACTGTCCGGGATAAAAGGCAAAAAGGCCTGGCTAACATATGTAATGTAACACAACACAATCTTTATGGAAAACAATTTGAGGGAAGAGTAAACTTAAAAAAATTTTGTTTTTCATCATCTCTATTTGTGTAATTTCTCAACAATGAACCACCTTTGGAAATGAAGATTATGTACTTGAGCATTTTTTTTCTTATAAAGGACAAACTAAGAAAACAGCCCAGACTGTTTTACTCATTCTGGTTTTTCTGTTTGTGATGTCTTATACAAATACCCATTGCTCTCTGCCAGCTGGGGAATGGGACTTTTAAGAAATCAAGATGTTTCCTTAAAACCAAAAAGGTTATCCAATGTCAGTCCAAGGGTG
The DNA here is from genome assembly GCA_032199065.1 of Smutsia gigantea. Lineage (NCBI taxonomy): Eukaryota > Metazoa > Chordata > Mammalia > Pholidota > Manidae > Smutsia > Smutsia gigantea. The sequence goes on along the minus strand of JAVSCE010016406.1, from coordinate 87,990 downwards.
ATGAGTTTCCTAGACTAGCTGGGATGTGCTGTGGCCAGGAGTTCCTGACCTACCTCAGTGCTGAAGGTGAGGTCATAGCCTAGTGTGGAGACATCATTTTCGAGCAGATAAACCAGGCCTTGGTAGAAGTGGTAATCTTCACTCTCCATATCCGTATATCTAGAAAAACACAATTAGACAGGATCCTGGGTTGGGATGGAGGAGAGGCAGCATGGGGTGGGACACAAGAAAAGGACCTGACTCCGAGGACTATACCACGTCCTCACCTGACAGACTTGCCCAAGATGTGTTTGTAGAAGGACCGAGTAAAGTAGCACTCCAGGAGGCGGTTGTCATATACAGCTTTGGCCACAATGCGTCCAACAAACTTGAAGTAGCTGAGGTGGTTGGGGTTGCAGTGGGAAGATGGATTGATGGTGTAGGTGACCCGATCACCAGGTGAGGTACGGAACAAGGCATACATAGGGTTAAACATCTCCCGAGAGATGATCATATACCACTCCCGCAGGAGCCCTCCAGCATCCTGCCCTTCTTCTCCTTCAAACACTATATACCTGCACAAGAGAGCAGAAACAGATGTGCAGAAAGTCCAGGACAACAAAACCATTTATGAGGCAGCATGACCCAAGTGAGCGAGCGAGTGAGTGAGTGAAGCATGGCTGGGGAGTGCAGGGTCAGAGGACAGAGGTGGGTGCAGAGTACCAGGAGATCCCGGAGGAGGGGTGGGGATCTGGGACAAAAAAGGCAACATTGATAGAAAAGATACAAGAGAAGTCCTGAAGTATCAGTAAAGGCTCACTGATATTCCAATAGGAAAGGTATAGTGGCCCAAATGAGGCCTCACTTAGGGAAAGCACGGAGAGGAGTCAAGTGGTGTCAGAGAGAGCTAAATCCGGTGTCTATAAGGATTTGGTGGTGGAGGAGCAGGGCCTAGTCTGTCTCAGAAGCCTCTGACTTCCTGTGTGATTACATGGATGGTAATCACAGGGACGGTAATCCTTGAGGCCATGCCACGGGAGGGGAGGAATCAGGTTCCTGAGTTCAGGAGCATCAAACTACTCCAACACGTTGATTGTCTCATCGCCTCCCATTACACTTGGTATTGCAACTGCCTATCTCCTTTAGGTGGCTTCAGAATCACCAGTGAGCGATTACCAATTTTATGGGGAGGCCACTCATGCAAGTGTGGTCTCCCCCAACCCAGGGTACCATTTGCTCAGCAGGCTTCCCGTTCCTAGTGTAACAATGGAGAAAGCTCTCTCTGCGAAGTCATCAGGTGTATCTTTGTAAACGCCAAAGTTTCTTCCGTCTGTCTGGGAATTGTTGGGTAGCTCAGCCCAAGGGCTGGCCAGTCGGCCAGTCAGCAGAAGACCAGGTTGAGAAGACTGGAGACAGCTCAGTGAGGTTATCTAAACCAGATTCCTACTGGGAATTCCTACCGGGGAGGGCAGCACCTAAGTTCCCCTGCACATTTGGGGCCTGAATAAGCCTCCCATCCTCTGTTCTCTGCTCTGGGCTCTTACAATCGATTCTTCATTTCTTCAGGAGATTTTCGGTGCAGCTCACGATAGGAGTCTTCAAACACATGGTCACGGCGGACATGCACAGCCATGTCTTCTTTCCGGAGTCCCTCATCCAAACGTTCCAGCTCTTGGCGGAAATATCTTGGGAGCAGGAGAGGAAGGAAAATAGGACTGAGAGTGGTAGAGCAAAGTTCTGTTTGTCTTATTAGGATGAAGACCCACAATGATGCTTCTCCCATCTTCCAAACACTTTGATTCCTGTTCTGTACCTGTTCATGCCCAGTAGTTGGGAGAGGTAGGTCACTCACTACCAACTCTAAATCTCTCCCATCTCTACTGAATAAGGGCCCACAGAGATTGCAGCATGGAATTTCTGCAACGAGTGGGTAACCACGTGTCAGTGCACAGGAAGGAAGAAAAAGTTAGGGATGACAGGAGTGTTGTGGAGACCCTACCCCTGTAAGTGTTCTATGCCTACCTGCACCTCCTGTATTACCCTAAAGGAAAGAATGGGACTTTAGAAGTCATGTGGTTAAAGAAAGGCTTGCATTTCTCTGATGAAGAACGCAGACAGGGGTGGAGATGCCACAGAGTATTTGAGTACAATGGCTATCAGTGGCACAGATGAGACCCCCACCGAGAGCCATCCCAAGGGCTGCCACGAAGGGAAATATCTTTCCCTGAAGGAACTTTGGCTCATTTTTGGGAGGGGAGTTGCCATTTGGAGAACCATCCTCAATACCCAGGGCACATACTTGCGCTTGACATCAAAGTCGAGGACACGAATGTAGTCTACCAGGACAGCAAAAGGCCCATCAGCAAGGTGGGTGGTAGACTGACGTAGGATCTGGTTTAACACAGTGCGGTGAGTCTCTGAGGGGAGAAAGGACAGCAGGAATCAGCACATCATGGGTCCTGGAAGACTGGATGACAGCTGACCCAACCCTCTCTTCCTTGTTTCATGGTAAAAAAGGTAGCATGGCACACAAAGCTTCCAGACTTGGTCCCTACTTTACTAGCGAGCACACACATATTCCCCCCTCTCCACCCAGTCCCTACACCTCACTAGCCTCACTTTCCAAATCTCTCTCTCTCTCTTCCCTCTGCCTTCCTGCAAATCAGCAAGGATAAAATGTACAAAATGACCCTGTGAAAAATGAAGACTTCTATATTTGGGGACCTAAGAGTTTCGCGTACCTGCAAAGCGAAGGAACTTCTGTGTGTCAGGGGGCAAGCTTGAGGAGATGTGCATAGATGAGGGCTCCCGGGAGAAGAACGGGTCAAGGGAAGAAGGAGTGGCTGGGGTTAAAGGGGCAGGAGAAAGTGGAGGTGGCTCATCCTTGATGTGTGCCAGCTGGCTCTCACGGGTGTCTCGAACAGGAGGCTTGCTCTCACGTTCTGTGGCATGAACCAGAAAGAAAGCCTCGACAGCAGGCTGTAGCACTGTGGGTAGGAATAACACATAAGTTACACTTTACGAACTTCAACATACAAATCTCTTCTCCTTCATAATTAAATTATAGAAGTACAATATGGAAGAGAAAATAATGAAAACTTGCAGGAGAAATGTAATGGTAGCACGGTGGTGAAGCCACAAAAGTCAGAGCTTCCTTTAAGCCAAAGAAAAAGGTAACAGGTGACCAGTTACAAAGATTTCCCTGGTCTGAAAAGTAAGATACAAGCTACTCAGAGAGAAGGCATTATCTTCTTTCTGACACTCAGATCAGAGGGAAAAAAACCTCTCCTTTGAGTTCTTATTACAGAGACCCTGAGAGAAAGGGGTGACATTGAAGGAAGAAAATTGAGTGGGTAGAAAGGGCCCCAGAGCAGATAAGTGGGTTAGGAGCTGGGCCCTCAAGTCACAACTCACCTAACACTGCATGCTGGTCATGGGATTCCTCCAGTTCCTTTAGACACTCTCCAAGCATGTCCCACAGCTCGTCCAAGCTCAGCTGCTCACTGAGAAGAGGTAACTCAGGTGGCCTCTCTTCCTTCTCCTTCTCCCCCTGTGGAGTTCCATCTGAGCCTACAGGGCACACAGAGGAGAAAGTCAGAAAGCCTTTGAGGTTTTCCCTTCATTTAGATTTTTCCCAGACTAAATGCACAGACCATTAGACATATCAAGTAGACTGGCCCACTGGCCACTGAGTAATACTGGATGACATATGAAAACAAGCTCTAGTCCCACACTGGAAGGCATTTGTGTTTAAGTTTCATAAAATAAATACAGTAAAAAATTTGGCTCCTCAAGTTATACTAGCCACATTACAAGTATTCACAACCACAAGTGGCTAGTGCTACTGCAGGGAAGTACTGGACAGTGCTGGTCTACTCATCGCCTCATTAGTTTCCAGAGAACCTGTGGTAATATATTTCAAACATTATCCCAAGGAATGTTAAAAGGTTGCCTACTATGAACATTCCTATTTTAAACAAGGAAAATGAAGCAAAGAGACATTTGCCTGAGTTCCCAGAGCTAGTTAACGGGGGAACCAAGACTCAAACACATGCTATCTCCATATGTAACATGGTATCTTATCATAGTTTCTTTACTACAGGACTTGCAGTGTGTGCCACCAATCTCCAGTGAAGGCAAGGTGGTGATGGTTTAGTGATCTTGGCTGGTAAACACCCATTAACATTTACAGAAACCAGTGTCTGCTGGAACAAGTTGGAAAAACACTAAGCTTATGTATGTTGAAAGTAGGGGATCAAGGAGACATTCCACAAAAACTGGCTCTTCCTTTTGCTGGGCTGGAAATGGGGATTAGTACTGACCAATGGACTGAGTGTCCTGAGCACTGGGAGATGGCTGGTCCACATCCATAGGTGACTCCTCCCTCCGGACAGAGGCCTCTGACTGGCTTGACTCCGACTGGATAAAAGGGAGACAAAGTCACATAAAGAGTGCAACTCTGCTTTCTTTAGGGATAGGCTAGAGGCTGGCCCTACCCAATCTCACACATTATAAGCTTGGAAGGAAGCTTGCCATATCAGGTCAGCAAACTCTGCTGCTCTCCAGGGCAAAAGAATGGCCTTCCCACCTCCTTTGCTGTCCTCCACCCTGAGGTAGCTAGCTTTTCCAAAGAGCTCCCTGGATGCCTGCACTCTATTCCAGACCTATGGCCAGTCAGACATCAGCCTTCTGGATATAGACTTTGACTTCTTCTGGGGACAGTTTATATACATAAAACCCAGATGGACAGAAAGTAGGCTTGGTTCTTTGCTCACAAAAGGGGAAATAACAGGGGTTATTAGGGCAACCTTGATGGCTAGGATTACTAAAAAACCAACACCTGTCCTATCAGGTGTGGGAAAGAGACTGGGCAGAAAGAAATACTGATCTCTATTTTTCCCCTTTCTACTCTGCTGGAGTTGTGGCCCTCAAATTCTAGGCCTTTCCCACCATGCTCATTGCAATCATACTGTGTAATAGTAACTGCCTAGAAGAAAAACCAAGCCTCAGTATATTAATTTCCTGGGTCTTGGAAAGGTGACTTTCAAGGACATGTTGCAAGGACAAGAAAACAATGAGAGTGCCACAGCATACATACATGATGCTAGGCTTTTCCTGTAGCCATTCTGTGGTGGGATCCTAGCAAAGAGCTGGCTACCTAGGAACCTAAAGGTTTCCTCCTAAGAGTGCCTGAGTGCCTAGGGAGTGTGGAGAACAGAGGCAGAGGCCAGAGTGGAGGGACCAGCCATAGCCACAAGAGGCTGCATGGAATGTACCATAATTGTTCCACGAGACTGAAAAATTGTCACCCAACATCCCTTCAGAACCCAGACACTTAGCATTATGCAGTTTGCAAAAGCGCCAGTGTTGACTGAATAGCTGGCACTGGGGTATGATGGCCAAGCTTTAAATTAAATCAGACCAAACCAACAAACAGAGAAGAAAACACCAACAGAAAGTAATCCTGTCATCCAGAAGCATTCAGGTAGCAAACTTAATGCAAAAGCATTCAAGGTAAGGGCAGTGAAACCCCACTGATGATATGGTGGGGGAGAGGGGATAGACAAATGAATGAGGGGCCACAGGCATCATGCTAACCGTTGCTGCTTGTTGCTGTCTCCGCGCCCTTTGACCCTCACGTACCATTTGTATAATGGCATCAGCCTCAGCCTCCAGCTGCCGAACAGCTGCCTGGATGCTGCTAGCTGAGCCTAAACCGGAGGAACCTGGGACAAAGAAAAAAAGCACATAAAATTAGAAAGAGGGAATGCCAATATTCTCTCTCCCATCTTCTGGGCCACCAGAGGACATCTTGCTGAGGTCCCTGAGTTTTAGCTCAGGCAGCTTCAAAGTGCCCATCATCAGGCACTAAAAGCAACCACTATAGGTAAGGGCAGGGGCCATGGTGCTAGGCAGGTGTGAGGGTTCTTTGGGACGGGAGGAAAGAGGTAGGATTTGGCAGGCCACAGCTGAGGCATCATGGCTGCAATGTTTTAGTCAGGAGTGATCAAGGAAGCAGAAAGCAGGCACTCTCTGTGAGTTAAATATTGCTCAGTGTAAACTCTGCCCCAAATTCCCTGCCACATTTTCATTCCCTTTAATTCCCATTAGCCCTAATGAATTTCCTATATAGGCAGTGAGAGTGAGATACACAATGCAGCCGTCAACATCTTAAGAAAGGTTTATCACCTCCTTTTGGAAAGGTCAAACAGGAAGGAGACTTGACATGAAGCCCTGCTCTCCAGGGACTCTTGAGTTCTCCACCACCAACCTTACCCCTAAACTGGACACTCCAGTTCCATACCTAGTCTGCCTGTCTGCTTGGCTTTCTTGTTAGCTCGGCGTGTGTCGTCCCGGAGTTGGATGATGACCTGCAGTACCCTCAAGAAGAACTTCTGGGTAGATGTCTTGGATGTCAACATGGACATAGAAGGCAGCTGGAGCTCCCGGCCACCCAGAGGTCGCTTCTGAGATGCCACAATTACCACATTCTCAGCCATGTCAAACCTGGATAGTGTAGAGGTGGCTTGCGTATATTGATAGCATCAGAGCATAAACATCCAGAGTAAGCAGGGCTTTCTATGTCAACCAGAGTGGTAATGAATCTCAGAAGGAAATCTCACAGGTTGGAAAAAAGTATGGTCAAGTGTGTAGATGACACTTAAGAAAGTCTGCCCAGAGAGGGGGGATAAAAACAATAACCAGGAAACTAGCAAGAGCCACCTTTCAGAATGTCCCAGGTTCCAGCCCCACAGCCAAAGGGGTGGCTATCACTCACCTGCTCTGCATCTTGCCTTTCAACTTGGTGGTCTGTGGCTGCTCCTCAGGCAGGCCATCAGGAGAGAGGGTCTCACACTGGGCTCGCCGCTGCTGTTCTAGGTTATACTCCCGTAGCTCAGCCAGAAGGGTACCTGGACAGGCAGAGGAGACATCAAGTGTTGAGAGACTTCCCTAGCGAAGGACCTGAAAACGAAACCTTTCCAAGAAACCTGCCTATGCCATCTTCTTTGCTCAGCTGTAGAGAATGTGGAGTGAGAAATAATTTTGCTCTCTTCATCTTGTTACATATATGCTCATAGATCAACCACTCAGGAACCACCCTGGCCTCAAGAATCTGTTGAAACTATACGAAATGTAGCTCAGTGCAAAAGGGAAAAGTGTCTGTTTTGGAGCCCATATACCTCTTGAACTTATGAGGATTTTATGGTGATCTTGGGCAAATTGCTTAATCCCTCTCAGTTTGAGTACCCATCTTAATAATGGGACCAATCTCGCTTAACCCCAAGGCTTCTCTGAGAATCAGGAGGTAACTGTGTAGTAGAGTACCTAGACTGCTTGGCCCATGGGTGTTAAATAAATGGTATCAGTCAAGAAAGGTCAGAGGCCAAGACTAAATTCCTTCCAGAAGAACGTTATAATTTTCATGCAGCAAAGAACACTCTGGGTCACAGAGTGCAATCAACTCTCATACCACTTCAGCTCCAGATACACTTGTGAGGAAGAGATAACTAAGTAGGTAGCTAACATCTAGGGAGACTCATGATTGCGATGGTGTGGGAAAGAGCAAAGAACCTATGCTGAAAGAAAACCTGGCTCTACTCCTTGATTCAATCACTTTATCACCATGGGTTTTAGTTTTCTTCTTGGTACAACAGGAAGGAAAAAGACTGAAACTAGACAATTTATAAGTGTTCTTAGAATTCTCGTACCCACAAAACTACAAAAAGGCAGAGGGTATTATTCTGACTCTCAATTTCTGAGCTTGAACCAAGTGCGGGTATATTTCACAGGTGGTAAAGCTGCCTAAGCAGGTTCATCACAGGGCTCTTATGAATGCCTAGAATGGAGAAGCAAGAGGCACTGTTGGGTCCTATAAGTGTTCATTTTCCTTCAATAAGTGCTGACTACCTGCTGTGTATCAGGCACTGGGGATGTAGGAAGAAGCCCAGTTTTATTCTTAAAGAACAACTGAGCACAGGAAAACAGACAGTAACCCAGTATTATCAGTGATGTGACAGAAGAGATCATGGGGGCTGGGCTACAGAAGCACAGGGGCGTTTGACTCAGTTTGGAGGTTCAGGGAAGGCTTCCAGAAAAACAGTATGTTTTATTTCTATTATTACCTATCTGTTTACAAAGGGTATAACCCAGATGGCGGGCGCCATTCAGTAGCAGCTTGAGAACAGTGTCCCGGGTTGCAGGGTCTCCCCGAGAAAGCTGCAGCAACACATTGGCTGCATCCTCTAGGCCTTCTTCAGAACAAGAATGGGACGTCAACACCTGGGAAAAAGGGAGAAGGGGTAAGCCCCAACTTGAAAACTGTACTTTATCCAGCCTCTCACCCTTTTCTCTCCCAACCTTGGGAGGTCAGAAGAACTTAGACTCACCTCCACAGAGAGCTGCAGCTGGTTTTCAGTGAGGCCGGAGGATACCATCTTAAAATCTGCATTGCTGTTGCCCCCCTCACCCAACTTGGCTGGAGATTTGCTGGCCTTAGTAGTAGTAGGAGCTTTGAGGAAACAAAAGGAACACTGTAAGCCTCTAAAACTTACATGCCAGAGACTCAAGTGGCAGAACCAAGGAATTGCTGAACTGTCTGTGGCTTCAAAATGGGCAAATGGTGAAAATGAAAAGCCATCCACCAAAACCAAATCCAGATTCCTTGGGATGTCAAGGACTCTTATGACTGTACCTTATCAACTGAGGAAAAATCCCAGACATCTCTCTTAATTAATTCACTATCAAAGCCCTCTTTGAAACCCCCTCTTCAAAACGTACTTCTTCAAGTAATTATTGTAATTATTACTAGCCTGCTGCTCGTCTCATTCCCTCCACTTCCTGGGATGGCCTGGCTACTCTGTTCTACCCTGATTCACATTGTATACTGACTGCTCTTGAACTCTTTCCTCTGAGAACTGGCTCCTTCAAACAGGCTGGAAAGGCTGGGAGTTCTTTGAAGGTAGGGACTTTCCCTCTTTTCTCTTTCTGGTGATTAGCCTAGGGAGTCACATTCAGTGAATGCCTGGTGGTCTTCACGAGTGTCTGGTGGGGTGGGATGGGGTGACACATAGCTGGGACTAATAAGAATGAGAATGTACTCACTTGGCTCTAACAAACACAGACCAAGCTGATCGCTATCATTTAGGGAGGAATACTTGGAGGTGGAAGTTGGGTGTGCACACCCCACAGCTCTCAGCCTACATCCATACTTACTTGCAACAGTAGTGGTAGCAGTTGTGGGGGTAGTCACTGTGGTTGAAGCAGCTACCGCAATAGTGGCTATAGCCGTGGCAGCAACCAGAGGTGGAGCAGAAGTGACAGGGGTGGTTGCAGTCGGGGTAGTGGGTGTACTGGAGGTGGCCGTGGTAGTGGTGGTAGATGTGGTTGAGGTGGCAACAGTGGTGGAGGAAGCACCACTGCCAGAATTAGCCTGTGCTTCTGACACTTTGTTTTCTGGGAGAGCAATTGAGATGAGAGAAAGGAGTCTGAGGAGTTTCTCAGTTAACAGAGAGCTCCGACGGATGACTGGGTGTGACAACATGTTCATGAGCTGCCCCAGTGGAGAGGCCTCAAGGCTGTATGGGGAAGTTTCCCCCTCACCACCAGCGCTCACTGGCACTGACTTCACGGAGTTCTTGCCTTTCCGGCTGACATTCATATTGTCCAGTTTTACCAATAAGTCCCAGAAGTCTGTGCAAATGCCACTGCTGGTAGACTGTGAAGAGCATGGGCTGCAGGCCTGCTTACTGCCCCTCTCCCTGTCACTCTCACAGTTTGTTTCTTTGGTCCGCTGCTGTGTGAAGTGGCTGGGAAATACCTGCCAGGAAAAGAAGGACAGGCTTGGTCTGGGGGTCTACATAGAAAACACATCTTCCTAACAAAGAAAGACAACTGGTTCCTAGATTCTCTACTTCTTTGGACATCTTTGGTAACATGGGAGAGATATCATATAGGAGTTTCATCTAACTGATGGCAAAATAGCCTAGAGAAATGGGAGACAGATGTTTTGGCAACTCTTCTGAGTGTTGGTCTCAGTACTTATAAAATGGGGATGACACCTATTCTGCCTTGCAAAACTGTTGAGATTAAAGAAGATAATGTATTTTGAATAGTGCCCAGCACAAGACAGGCCCTCAACAATGGCAGCAATACTTATTAGAAAGAATGAACTAAGTTGTAGGTCCACTTCCATCACTTACTAGCCCCACAAAAAAGCCATTAAAAATTTCTTTATCCTAGCTTCATTACCTATAAAATGGGAATCATACAGGCTGCTGAGGGTTGTTTTAATGACTAAATGAAATGCATAAAACTGTAAAGACTGAAAATGAAAACCCACAAAGTTATTTACTGGACAATTTCCCAGAAACAATACAGCACTGTCAGTGAAGAAGGACCTACTAGTTCCCTCAAAGTTCAGATTTCACCTAGGTTGTGGCTGCCACCCCTCTTCCATCACTAGGGGTTGGGTTCCTTCAAGCTTCTCACCTTGGCCAACTGAATGAGTGTGTCCAGAACGTGTCTGCAGACAACAGGAGCAGCCTGGGGGTGTATGTGGACGGTGGAGCCACTGCTTGCATGCTTCTCAGTATGTTTGCGACCCCCTGAGCGCTGGATCTGGAATATATTAGTTCTGCAGCCTAGGGCTGCATCCATGGACACTGAGAGCCAGGAAAGCTGGTTGGAGCTCTTAGATTCCATCTTGTGTAGCAGGTCTAGGGGCCGGTTCTCATGGTTGCTTGATCCACAGCTCTTGTTTGACTTTTTGCCCTTTTCCTCACTTGAGGAGAGCTTGGGTGTTTCAATGCAGAGCTCGCTCTCACTGCTGCGCTGCAAGATGGACAGCAGGCTGCGGATGACCCAGTGGCGGGTCTGGGCATGGTAACAGAGATTTCTCAGTACCCGGTGTAGACGGCTTGTATTGAGCTTTGGCTCATCCACAAAAAGTAGGACCAGGAGACAAGAGAGGGCTTCATGGTCCAGGAGAAGCCGGCCTCGGAGGCGGAGAAGAGTGTCCACATTACTGCCAGAAGGCCTGGAACAGAGCATGGTTTCTGGGTAACTTCAGCTAGAGTTCTGGGATAATGCATAGGCCCAGGGGAGGGGGATGAGCTGGATACCTCTATGGACGCTCAAGAAGGGAAGGTAAGTCCAACAGTGCTTAACAGTAAGAAGAGCTGCCTTCTGTGCCTATGTACCAGGCACTCTACAATGTCTATAACAGCTTCCTAATGGGGCTGCTGAAAGACTAGAGAATTGCTCATTTTTGAAATGGTGAACAAGAGGCTCAAGTAAGTCGTGACCTGCCCTACATCACCCAACAACTGAGAAGAGAACAAAGATTCCAGCCCATGTCAACCATCAGTTGGTAACCTCAGGGCTTGAGCCTCGGCTGCAATGTCAGGTGGCATCACAGCCAACACACTGTCCTCCATGTCCTCGAGGACACTACCATCAGTTGGTAACCTCAGACTGTACCTTTATAAAATCTTAGGAGATGATGCTTATTTCTTCCTTCTCTAGACCACCAGAGGGTTGCCTACCTCACAGGGACTGATCACACCCTTCACATTTTGATGTGTTGAGTCCACTCTGCTTCAGCCTGGTTAATAACAAACTCCCTAATTCTGTAGCCTAGATGCTGCAATCTCAAAGCAAATAACTCATTGTTTTCCTGTATGTGTGGGAGGTAGGTGTCTTTTCTTGTTACAATCACAGCTAGTACCTGCTTCCAGCCTGCTTCTGTGATTATGGTCTACAGTAGCTACACTAACAAAGAAGTGTGGCTTCTGAAGGGGAAGTCCAAAGATCCAGGTCCTCGACTCATTCAAGGCAACAACCTAGAGAGGTCATCCAGCCTCTCCACCTATGAATTAAATGAGTTGGGCTAGCAACAGACATAAGAGGTGGTATGGCAAGGTGAAAAAGACAAAGGTACCTGTTATGGCTGCTGCTACCACCCATCTGGAAGGTGCCACCCCTCTGCACGGCAAGGCGAGTATATTGGACTCCACGGTTGCCACTCAGACGACTGGTAAAAGCTGGAAGGAAAGAAAAAGGAAACTGAAACTGGGGAGCAGGGTGGTTAGATGGGTCCCGGTAATACAAAGGGGAATAACAGAGCCTCATGTGGTCAAAGCTAGACATTCCAAAGCCCTCCCACTCACTTCCCTCTGTACCTGGGCTTCGGAGAATGGCAGAGAGTGCAGAAGTGCTGCTGTGCCCGAAGAGCCGCTCATGCATGAGCTGCCGCTGGCGAGCTTCTTGCTCTCGCCTCAGGGCTTGAGCCTCGGCTGCAATGTCAGGTGGCATCACAGCCAACACGCTGTCCTCCATGTCCTCAAGGACACTACGGCGCAAGTCTGAGGGCAGAGTCTGTATGAAGGTCACAGGGTCCATGGGGGTATCTGAGCTGGCATTCTGTGCCAGTTCCCGTCGTTGTTGCTCAGCTCTCTGCTGTGCCAGCACCTACAGAGCAGAAGTCATCAATGAGGGCATATATAGCCAGGTGTCCTGACCCACCAGCATCCTGCTCACATACTTCCTCCTGGATGGCTGGAGGCAGGGCTGCCAGGAACTCAGGGCTCACTTCGGTCACACCAGGATTCCCAACCACTGCAGGAGCTGAGTTATTTGTTGATGGGGCAGTCCGGGTTGGTGGACGGATACCCAGTTGGTTCTGCAGGACTTCCCGGCGGATGTCATCAGGCAGAGCAGCCAGAAAAGAGGGGTCCACACCTTCCGGGAGACTGATACCTGACAGAGATGCAAGATGTGAAGGGGCTTATACCTCTACTGATGCCTAAGCTGTACTCAGAGGAAAGAAACCCCTGGACTTGCTTGAGGGAAACCATCTTTGTTTGTCCTTATTGCATGCAAAGAACACAAGGACACAGAAGACCCATGGGCCCATGTTCCCTAGATACACTGTCACTTAACCTTTATCCAGCCCTCTATCATGTAGCTAGTATCTCCCCTTCAAGTATCAATGAGGATCAGAGAAGCTAAGTAATGGCCCCAGGTCCTAAAGGTAACGGGCAGAGGGGCTCATACCATTATGCAGCGTCAGCATCCCCTTACTGTTGGTCCTCTTGCCCTTTGTATGCTGCCCTCAATCTGGGTGGAACCGCTGAACTGGTGGGCATTTCTATTCCAAGGGCTAGTAGAAGCCTAAACATTCCCCCAGCATGCTCTGAGCACACATGGAGCTCACCTGCAAGGGGATCTTCTTCTTCGCTGCTTGTTGAAGGCAGTGGCTCTTCTAGGATTCCCCGGGAATCTGCTCCAGATATGGCCACGGCAGAATCTCTGGTAGAAGAACTCTCGGAGGATGCAGGGGGAGAGCTAAAGGAAATCATTTTCAGGTTGTTCTCTGAATCATGTTTTCCCATTTATAAAATATTCCTCCAATACTCAGTCAACTTCCCCAGTGTACCAAGCATGTGTATTAGTTAACAAGTAGGAAAGTGGCTTGAACTATCCACCATCTCATCATCCTGCCCTCCTCTTGCTAACATAGTGCTTACCTGTCCTCAGGGGCCTGGGAAGGTTCCCCTGTCCCATCACCCCTGCCTTGCACTTCTGCCACAACTGGTGGAGCATCTCCAGGAGTGGAACTGCCTGCTGTGGGCTGCTCGGAACTGCCAGCTACTGAGGTATCACCCACAGCTTCCTCTAGGGTACAGGAAGCCAGGCTGCTGGTGTCCATGGGAGAGCCTTCCAGCTGACTGCTAACAGCCGTCAGTGCATCAGAATCTTCAGCTCTCTCTGGGGAAAGAGAGGCTAGGAGGAAGTCACATGGAGAGGTTAGATCTCTGCCTGAAAGAGGGGGTCGAATTAAGAAGCAGCCAGATCAGACTTCTCACTTCTTCACCTTCACTCTGCTCTGGCCTGAGGTTCCCCTTCAATCTCATCTGCTTTATAAAGCTCAGCTCAAGACCTTTCTATCATCTGTTGAACATTTATGGTGCTCCATGCATGCCTGTGGAACATCTTCCCTAGGCACCCCAGATAAGGGATCCTGTCACTTTCAGATTCCCTGCAGGCACCGTCTGTACATGCATGTTGGTTCCATTTATCTAAATAAACAAGGTTTCTTGAAGTAAAAAAAAAACAACCCTACACCTTAAGGTTTCTCCAGAGCACGTCACAGGCAGCATGGTATAGAACAGGAATGGCAAACAGGTTTCAATTTACCCTGTTGGAACACTGCTGAGAAGAATTTTGAGGCCCCATTTCAAACCAGTGGGAAATAGTGCCATGAGATAAATGGTGTCTGCCAGGATGGGAGAGCTGTATGTGTGGGGTCACGTGCTTGCCATCCCTGGAACTGTTGAAGGAGAGCAAGCTTTAGAGTCACACAGATCTTTATTTTAATCTCAGCTCAACCACTTACTGAGTAACCTTGGGCTAATTATTATACTTCCGCATTTTAGTTTATTCATGGAGCTAATACCATCTACTTTGGAGAGTTGTGTTTTTAAAGAAGTTAAATAATAAGCCAGATGATAGCCCAGGCACCAAGTGGTTACCTCAAACTCTTGGTATCATCACTAGTACCATTAGACACTCAGATGTATAATCACTTGAGGATACAGAGAAGAAACCTCGACTTTAGCTAAGACAGGTAATGTGCAATCTGAGACCCTACTCTTTGAGGACGTGAGCTTCTACTATTTCTCTAAAGACAAACTACAAAGATGTTTATTCTTCCCTACTGTTCTAACCCCTCAAAACCCTTGAAATTCTACTCACTTATAGTGGGGGCTGGAGATAACTCCATCTGAGTTGTTTCTGCTTCTCCACTTGGCCTTGTGGGACCCAATTCCTCTGGCTCCACAGGCATCAAGAGCTGTGTAGAGCTCCCTCCTTCTCCAGCTGGGGACTGTCGTTCTTGAGGAATTTCTCCCAAGATTGGTGGGGGTGGGAGTGTTGGTTGCTGTTGTGAGGGCTGCAGAGTGACAAGGGTCTCCTTGGGCTCAGATGTAGCTGCATCAGTTGAAGATGGGGTTGTTGGGTAGCTGTCAGGCAGAGTCGTCCCATCTTTCTCGGAAAGAACGACATTGGAGTTGTTATGGGGCAATCAGCCAAGGACCTGGGGAGCCACTCAATCAGCACATGTGCTTTGACAAGTATCCCACCCAGCCAGTGATGCAGGTTCTCCCTGACCACCAACTGCTTCTAGGAACAGCTTGTGGCCGGTCTGGTATACACAGGATGAGGGCTAAGGCACAGTGCTATCTTAGTCCCAAGAACTGGAGATTGGACTCTCTACAGACCTTAAGAATTAAATCCTTTCTGTGCCCCCAGTCGAAGGGAAAGAGTTCAGTCACTTTATATTTGCCTCACTGTACCCTAAATATCATCTGTCCTCTTCCACCTCCCTTTTCTCCTGTCCTGGAACATCTTTAACTCTGATGGGGCAACAACGCCAAGACTAAGTGTGAGTACAACGCACACCAGGGAAAGTAGTAAGTTGTATAGTTATCTTCTAGTTGGGGTCTAAAATCCCTACCCCACAACAATACAACTTACTACCTCACCCTGGCATGAGCAGAATCCTCTAATAAGGGCAGCAGACAAAAGACCATTTTACCTGATGACAGAACCTTTCAAAGACCTTTTGCTGGATTAAGGGCACCAGGACACCTACCCTGTTTCACTGCTTTAAAAAAATACTATGTAGGCATTGGTACAATCATTTCCCAACTCAAGTGCCAAAGGAGAGACAGAAGGTATAGGGAAGCAGAAGAAAGTTCTGAGGAAATAGGGGTGGGGGCAACATATAATACCACATGGATCAATTATTAGAATCACAAAATGGCTAGTGACAGTAAGATTATAAGAATAGAAAATATATAGTAGTAATACCATTTAGCCCACAGAGCTACCTTCCCCAAAAGCTGATTGCTCAGGACAATGTTCCTAGACTTTTAGATTCCACAGACTCCTAAAATTTACGTAAAAAGGAAAAAAATAAAGAGACTAACACAGGGTTATCAACTTTTAGTTTAGCCCAGTAAAAAAAAAATCTCATAATATCATTTAACAAAAATATTTTGACACTAAAGACTAGGAAGGACATAAAAGTCTTAAAAGTTGAACAAATTCAGCTTTCTGAAAAATTCATTAGACTTGTCTTATTTTGTTCATTTCCATTGAGAACTGGCATTTGAGAAACACACTCATCATGTGTTCTCACGAGGAACAACACTATGGTAGTCACCAAAGTGGACAGGACACATGGCCTTGCTGAACATGCCAGAATGCAACATAGCACAGTCAGAACAAGAATCTGAACAGAGCACGTTGGAGGGGAAGTGTACCACCGTAGGAAAGACAGTAGACTGTATAGTTATCTCCAAGATGGGGTATGACCCTAAAACTATACAATCTACTACCTCATCCCACAGAGCACCGGTGTTCATCTTCAGCCCACTTGGGCCAGCTACTTGGGTCAGGAGAAAACCAACCAATTATTAAGAAGGAAAAAAGGGAGCAAGAGTTACCTGAGAGGTTCTGTTCAGTGGAGTCATTTGTCTTAGATGCAGTACACTGCAAAAAGAAGGGACAGACCAATGTGGGACTTTGCAAACACCTACGACAGAGGTTGACTATACCAGTTACTATCTCCCACATATGCCATCTAGGAGTTCAAAGACCTGGATGGAAGACTAGCACTTTAGTGTGCAAATATATCTCCAATTTTTCTCATACATACTTTTGTTCCAAGGATGGCTTAGGGACAACGGGGAAACTGCCAGGGGGCTGACTGAACAATGAGAAGAAAGGTAATAAAAACCACTTTAGAGCTGGGCAGAGGACCCATTACCTGAACATAATCGTGAGGCCAGCAAGAATTTCTTTAGGTTTCATCTATACATATTTCCCTTCCTTGGTCTTTTTTGGCCACTCCAGCTTTTTAGATCATATGCCAGGCTTGCTTTTTCTATCCCTTCTCATATATTTGAAACAATATTACTGTTCATTAGGTGAAAGTTCTATACAAAAGCATTTGTTATATTAAGCTTGTCACAAATAAACATTTAAATACCCTATTTTTATCTGGTACCCTAAGTGCAGAGTAGGGTATAAGTAAAGTCTTTCATTCAAATCTTTAAATTTCTTCATAATTCTATCGACTTCTACTTTACATATTTTAAAGCTATACTGCTCAAGGTCTCAGAAGATGTAAAAAAAGGGGGTGGGGGTGGCAGATAGCTTCTTTCTGAATCAAAACCATACTAGAGATTTCACAAATTGAGCCTGAGAAAATGACATGGTAATGGAGTTCAGGGTAAAAACATTTTCTCTGATATGAAGCCTAAGCCTAACTTATTCAAATAATGGAATGGGGTCATCTTGGCAAGGTCCCCTACCTCTCCCTGCAATACTTGGTAAGACAATCCACTGAGAGAAATGGATATGAACCACCAAGAACATACGCTTAGTCAAGGTTTTTTTGTCTAGTTGCAGTCACTGAAGGTATAGCAACTACACACTGTAACTGTTAAGTCAGGAGTTGCTCTGGTTCTGGCTCATTTTTCCCAGCAAGATACTGAGAAGTAATTTTCCCTCTGGGTTTGAGTTTCTTCCCCTAAAAACCATGTGAATGTACGGTGAATCTGGAATGGATCATTTCTCAGATTCACTGAACGTCTTAGGATTCTTCAATGACTCTTGGTGCCACATATATGTATGCCAAAATCTTATGAAAGCTAAGACAGACACAGCCAAAAATGAATCCTTCTAGCTCTTTGGAATCACCTGTGCACTCTGATCCCTGTTCTCCTTATCTTCTTTGCCTTTATCAGTTATCTTTGTTTCTTCCTCAGCCAGTTGTTTCCTGCGTTTCTCCCGCCTTTCTTCCAGCTCTTCATCCCTTAGGAATTCCAGGTGGTTGACAATGGGCACTTTAACAACTGGATTAAAGAAGCAAAGATCAGAGGCTGCTCAGGAGAGAACAGGAGGAAGCCAAGAGGAAGAGTTTGTGGTCACAGAGATCCAGGGAAACAATTTTCCATATATTCGCCCCAGCCCTGGAAGGCTTACTACTGCCCAGATAACCAAATGGCCACACACCTGAAACACAGTCATGCATGCTCTCAGCATCAAGAACTTTGCACTCCTCTGTCCAGCGGGTCAGGGCTGTGGGTATGCTGGACAGGGTTCCTGTAGGGGAACAAACGAGAGTTAAGACTCTTGGCCTTGTCATGTGTCAACTGTCCAAAAATCATAGTATTTTTGTAATAGGACCCAATGTCTATCACAAGGTTTGGCACACCACAGGCATACAGAGAAAAAGTGTTTGTTGCCCTTGGTTAAGTCACTGAGTGGTTCTAAACCCCACTGTAATACAGGGTTTCTCGAGGCAGGGCCAGTACTGTTATGCTTTTCCTCAGAATGGAAAAAATAAAATATGACAAACTGTGCCCTCTTTTACCACACAAACTTGCCTGCTTGGCTGGTAGCTGTGCTCTGGTCATGGAAAAAGTCATCCAGCAGTTCATCATCAGACCGGGCTATGATGTGGACATCGTCATTGCCCACCAGGAGGCGGGCTCGGCCCCGGCTTTGTAGGGGAAGACTGCTGCTCAGCTGAAGGATGTCAGCAGCAGCAGAGGGACCAAGCAACCTGTAGGGTGATGGTGGGGTGCCACGGTCACTGTACATCCATAAGGGCCCTGCAACTTGTTATAGTGAGATCCTTTCTGTATCCTCTAAGAAATGCATAGCACTATTATGAACTTGCTCTTACTGCATGTAAGTTTCAGATACTTTTCTAACTACTCGATCAGTTTGTGAACTTTATTTGGGCTAAGGCTGCATGCTATTACATTGTTCCTGGCACAGACTAAGTGCCACTGGTAATGCCAGGCATTATGTTAGGGTATAATATCTCTTTTGTACACCTAGTACAGTCTTCATATTGACCATTATGATACCTATATACTTTCCTTTTGCTTCTAAAACTGTTTCTCCTATTAAACTCTAGGCCCAAGGGCAGGGATCCTGTCCTGTCTGTATCTTAAGTGTTAAGTGCTTGGCATATGAGACGCTTAATGATGGCTAAATGTATGCACAGGACATTTAACCAAAAGAACATGTAATACAACTTGGTATTCCCCAAAAGGCTGCTATATAATCCACAAAGAAATGGGACAAATACATTATTTGTGTGTGTGACAAGAGCATTAACTGATGGACTGTTTCCCCCAGATCAAGACAATACCGAAGCTCAGTGAACCCAACAATCCTTGTAACTCACCTCTGGAGTATAAGAGGAGGGTTGGGCTGGCGATTCCCAGGATAGTGAACATGAATGGTATGGCCTGTATTGGCCGTTAGCTGCCTTAGGGTCCTCTGACTGCGCCCAATGCCCTGGGTGAGACGTGTTGTAGAGGAGCCACTGCCCAGTGTCAAGGAACTATGGTCTGCATGGCGCACCATCAGTGGATGGGTAGTAGGGATATTTCCTGGGGATGGGGGGATGTCTGCTGCAAGGACAATATGCAAAGAGGTCAATACCAAAAAAAAATTTCTTCCACGGTTACTCTTACAGAACCATGTCTCCTGGGCCTTACTTCCTCACACGGAAACCTGAGCTTTGTCCTTTCTCCCTCATTCCCACACCTCATCTACAGTCACTGACACTACCATAGTTTATTTCACCATCTCTCAACTAGATACTGCAACAGCCTCTTAAATGGTACCTTCTCCCAATCCATTCTCCACACTATAGCCACAGTGAGCTTCAAGGCCCCTCAGAAACATGCTGCTCCCTCTACCTTTTAGACTCCTCTCCCTTTTATTCACCTGCTTTTGTTCTTGTCCTAGAGGTCACCTCCTCTGATTCTACAGATTGACTTAATAACTCTTTACTCTGCGCTTTCTTACCATACTACAATGTAATGCCTGCTTACTTATAGTTCCTAGTAGACCACAGCTCATGTAAGGGAAAAGGCCTGTTTTGTTTTGTTTTTTTACTGCTGTATCCCTAGTACCTAGGACACTGTAGGCGCTCTTCAAATATTTGTTTAGCTTGCTGAATCAACAGAGGCTCAACAGAAGAAAGACTGATGGAAATCACAAAACTATAAAGAAAATCACAGAAGAAGGTATCTTGAAAATTATGTAATCCAACCCATTTTTTTTTCTTTTTAAACTTTTCATTTACAGGCGACAAACTGAGGCTCACAGAGGTAAGAGACATAACTTGGCCAAGACAACAGACCAGAACAGTTCAGTGTTTTCTGCCATATCACATTTGTGATTTAGGGTCAAGACCTGCCATCTCAAGACTTTGATTTTAAGAACTCGACGCTAAAAGGGAACTTTGATATTGATGAGGGAGGGAAGAGATTCATTCTCTCCTCTGAAAAGATGCATCCTTGATGAACAAAGTGAATGTGCTCAAATCTACTCCCCAATGCCAAGCTCAAAGGTGTCCATCCAAACTCTCAAGATCCAGTGTTACAGACATAAGAATTACTGATTGCCCTGTCACTGTGGTGTGCACATGGGTGCCTGATGCAGTCAGCCTTGATCTCACTTTTTAAATTCAGGCCAATCATCAAGTTGTCCAGGCTCCAAAATGGCTGCCTGTTTACTAAAGTGGAGAGAACAAAAGTAGCCTCTCACAATTCCTTCTTCTAAGTATACACTTATTGAGAGAGATGGATTCAGATATCCCTTGCCCCAGAAGGTCAGCATAGGAAAAGAAATGCTGTCTGTATCAGACTGATAGCCACTCTGGTTCAGTGCTTGGCTTACCCTAGAGAAGGGTATAAGAATCAAGAGATAAAACCCAGCTGAGCCCCTGTAATCTTACTAGCACTGGAGAACATGTTGTCAAACTCAATGATGAGATCATCCTCCCGGTCAAAGCGCTCAAATCGGACCAAGGGAGAAGCGTTCATATCAGGGTAATCCTCATCCAATTCCATTTCAGAGCCATCGTCGTCATCGTCTTCATCTCCCTCTTCACCTTCATCATCCTCCTTAAGGGGAAAATAGGAGATGGAGAATTGCTGGAGGTAAGGGTTTTCTGAAGTCTGGTGTCATGGCCACATTTGCACATGAGGGAGGGAGGCGCTGAGGCTAGCAACCCAGACTGTTGGTTTTCTCCATCTCTGTGTTCCCATGTAAGAGATCGTCTGAACCAACCCAAACACAGTCCCCCCTCACCTGATCATCTTCCTCATCTTCCTCCTCCTCCTCCTCTTCATCCTGACTATCATCCTCATCCTCGTTACTGCCACTGCTGTCCTCTTCCTGAGTGTGCTCCTCCTCATCCTCAGGGTCCAGGATATTCATGGAATCTAAAACAAAGGGAGCACATTGGAGGACTATACTGAGTAGCTAGAAAACAGGCTACTGTGCAGGCCGGCAGATCGAGTGGGAAGGCGATGGGATATCTGACTCTAGGAGAGGAAGAACCAGATCTGGGGTGATACACAGACTTAGTGAGCCAGCCCTGATTTCCTGAGAGTGCCAACCAACGCATCAACATGCTGAGCAGAGTGGCCGGATGTGGAGGCTGGCTATAGGGTGGTGCCTGAGGAACCATGGTCTAGGATGGACTTGGCCAAGTCTGCTGGTGCCCCCTTGCCTTTCCAGCCCTACTTTGCTACTGACTGCATCTTGTTGGTAAGAGGGAACCTGGAGCGATGAAAGCAGGTGGGTGAGAAGAAAGTGAACCTAGTAAGAAGTGATAAACTCTTGGGCAAGCAGTAGTAACATGTTATTTGAAAAACTGGCTGAGGATAAAGTGGATGGTGTATGTCAGCGCATGCAGACAGATGCTTCCTTATTCTGCACATGTGGGCAGCTGCCTCCAGGAAAAACCTAGTGTAGTGTCTGTCAGACGTGCAGGGCAAGAAGGGAGGCCTTTCTGGCCTCGGCACTCTCACCTTCTCGGTTGGCCTGCAAGGTGGAAGCTTGGCTGAGGTTGGAAGGAGCTTCATCCATCAGCACGTCCTCTTGTGATTCATCCTCTCCACTTCTGCTCACTGAAGGTTACAGAGCAGAGCCTTCACTGAACAACAGAGGACTTCCCTTTCCAGATTGGGTGTGCCTAAAGCAGCTATGTACACCCTGCAGATATCCACTTTTTTTTGGATGAGGGAGAAGACCTAGGTTCTCTGCTATTGACTAGCTAGGTGAGCTTGGCCAGTCACTTTACCTGTTTGAGTCTCAGTTTCCTCATTTGTAAAATGGGATGATCACATCTGTCCTGCCAATCCCACTAATTGTGAAACCACAGAGGATAATGGGTGTGAAAAAGCCTTGTCAAATAACACTTCTACTTTTGTTTATCCTTTGATTTCCTTCAACAATAAAATAAAAACAAGTAACACATACACCCTTGGAGCCAGGAGACAGTAGGGTACTTTTGCCGTTTTCCCTCTGAGTTGTAAAAAGGGTCACCCTTCGGGAATGATCATTCTTTTTACACTACTGAGACTCAGAGGCAGAAAGCCCCTGGATTTCGCTGAAGAACTGAAAGGAAAGCACTTTCTCACCCTATAGCTTCTACAGCCTCTGCTAGGCCTCCATGAATAAACACTCTTGATGTTCCTGATGCATCATCTATACTAATTGGCCAGCCCCTGCCTCCCCCACACAGGCAATGCTTCAGACCCGCCACAGGTCTGTAGATGGCTTGTGAATTTCTCATCTGTAAGACCATCAACATCAAGACAAGCAGCAATCTAGGCTGGCTATGAGCCCTTAGGCAGAGCTGAGCAAGCAGATGATGAGAAAAAGGGTCCTCCCAAGAGAGACTGAAGTAGAGGAAGAGGCTATACTCAGTTCTGGGGCTCTCACCTATAATTGTACTGTTCCCAGATCCGCCATCCCTCTCAAGCAACTCATCTATCAGGTCCTCCAGCTCATTCTCAACCTGGAGAGAAATAGAACATACATATGGATGCACACAAGTCTATCATTGTGCTAGCACGAAAACCCTAAAAAAAAGCCAGCAAGGGAGCATATATTTCTAGGTTAATGTGTGACAAAGGACGTTACATTAACACTACACACTTAGTGCTAAGAGCACAGCAACTACCACGTGCTGCCAATCCACACTCAGACTGTCCTTCAGATGGGTCCATCCCAGTTATCTGAGACCAGGTTAGTCTTTATACTGTCCAGGAATACATGCAAATCTCCTTAGAGCTAGAAGCTTAGGGCTGTAGGTCTCATTTCTTACCATTTCTACCAGCTCCAGAAATTACAATGCTTTAGGGTCTTTAGAAGACTGCTATTTGAATGCCCCATTAAGAGCTGGTGCTATAAGCACAACAGTGATGTTAAGGAGCTTCCTTTAATGACCAGAGCCAAGTAAATCAAAGACCCTGGGCCCATGGGGCTCAGGCCAGTTTTCTATGCCCACATTTCACCTGTGCTTAAGTTTTCTCGTTGGGATCTATTCCATTTCATAGTACATGACATCCTGGCCCTGCCCCCACCCCTCATTTAATACAATTCAAACACATTTACTGAGCATCTACGAAGCATATCATCTGTGCTCCTCTGCAAAGCAGACAGCATTGAGGCAAGGATCTAAAGTACTCACCTACCCACACCACTTGGGGGTTTTGGTTCAGTGCTGCAATAGGGGTATACTGGGTGATCTGCCTCCCTACCTGCATCTCTTGTGAACTGAGCACCTCAGGCTGCCCAGCAATCACCACTGAGTCGGTTTCAGCCTCCCCATCCATGATATCCCCATCTGCCACCTCTGTCTGAGTGACATCATGATCCTCCTCCTGTACTTCTGCTTCCCCAGGCTCGCCTGAAACAATCAACCAACCAGCAAAATCATCAAAGAGTGCCTATATGTGGGGCACCATAGGACAAGCATGAAGATAGTAAGGTCCCTTCCCTGGGCAAGTTTGTAAGTCCTCAGCGAATGAATGGGTGACAAAGGAAAAGACAAGGCTACGTGTGAGGATAGCCAAATAAGGCTGCAATTTTAAGGAATTCTTTGTGGGGCAGATTCCCACACTACTATGACAGATCTCTGGAAGGCCAGCAAGTTCCCAGGGAAACAATACCAAGCCAGAATATTTGTGATGCCATGCCCATAAAATAAGAGGATGCCCACCCGGCCAGCTCTCCAGTCCATTGGCTCTCATTTCCTACCTGGGTCCTGCTGGCTGCTATTGGAGTCCTGAGTGGCTCCCTGGGCATCCTGCTCAGACTTGCTCTTGCTAGAAGCACTCTTGCTGCCAAAAAGGCTACTGGGCTGGTTCACAATCCGGGAAAGTGTTTCCAAAGGCTTCAGAGCAGCATTGACTGTATTGGCCATGTTGGGACTGAGATAAAGGAAGATACAGAGATGGAATGAGCACAGAAATCCACTAAAAGGAACCAAGCCTCACCAGAGTAACAACTGATCCCAGGAATGGGGCATGGAAGGCACGAGATAAACCTGGAACATCTTGTTTTGTCAAGAAGGCTTTCAAAAGTAAGAAGGCTTTAAAAAAGCAGTAGACTCATTATCACAGGCCAAATTAGAGAAAATCTGAATATCAAAAAGAATAATGATGGTAATAGACTACAACGCATAAAACAGAAAAAGAATCTGCAGCCACAGGGATACAAAAGCAAGCAGTAGTTCTTCACTATAAAAGGACGGCAGCTAATAAATAGGAATGACAAGCAGAAAATCATCACTTTGCAGTCAGCCAGCAATGTAAGTGAATAAGGAAAGGAACACTAAAACGAATGCTAAAACTACTGAGTTAAAAGTCTATAGGGCACTGGACATTCCCATAATTTTCACATGAGCTAATGAGCTCAAAGCTTAATCTCATAGATAACTTATTAAATACAAAGGGGAAATCTAACCTTTAACTACGTGATCAAACACCATCACCAATAATGGGATGAACTGGCATATGTATGTTCTGAGGTGACACACAGAGAAGGGAAATCATGTAGTATTTTTACCTAAAAAGTTTAACCTGAACCTAACGATAAAGGCCTTCTGGATTCTTTGTAAGAGTCAAATAAAAAACGAGACACACACATGACAATCAAATGCAATGAGTGATGCGCACTGGGTCCTAGATTAAAATACGTTCGCCATAGGCTGTAAAGACATACTTGGAATAACTGGGGGACATCTGAATATGAAATATATATTGAGAACATTCCCTTACATGGTATTCTGACCCTGTAAGGAAATGTTTGTTCTTAGGAGACACCTGCCTAAGTATTCAGAGGTTAAGCATCACGCTGTTTGTGATGAATTTCAAATGATTCAGCTCCGGACGAGTGTGTGTTTGTGTGTGTGTTGGGGGATGGGGGCGGGCGGGTGTGGTTACTAAAGCAAACAGAACAGAATGCTAACCACTGGTTAGGGTGAGACACATGGTGCTCATTACACTACTGTCGAGTTTGAAGTTTTTATAAACATTTTTTAAAAAGTGATGAGGTTGTATCAAAAGGACAAAGAAGTCAGCTTTAAGAGGCCCCACAGGCCAAAGGTGTAATGAAAAAGATGACTACAGTGATTCATATAATTCAATCATTGATTTTAAGCATCAATAAAAATTCATGAATTGATAATACTACTTAGAAAACAGAAAACCCCCATTTAGGGTGGTGATTAAGTCTATTTTTGACTTCACTCTGAAAACTGGTGAGATAAGGGAAAAATTGTTTTTATCCTGCCTTTTCAAAAGGAAGTGTGTTTCAGGGTAATCAGACTTCCCCCTCTTGAACTGGGGCTGTATCACAGAAAAATGTCAGCTAATAATGTAGAAGGAGTGACAGAAACTAGAAAGTTGTCACATCACCAGTAACCCCCAAAGAAATTAACTGATGCAGGCAAGGATTATCAACTGGTGTTAAGACCATCAATTAGGTATACGGTTGATAGGTAACTAGACATTTGTACAGTGCCAAAGTAATAACACAGACTATTTTCTAGGGGGAAAATATAACAATAGCACAGTGACAATTAACACTTTACTCTAGATGTGTCTCCCCATGATACAATATGAGATGTGTATCAGCTATGATATATCCTAGCCAATAGTGTTTAAATTACTCCACTAAGCCTCTAGGTCTTAACTAAAAGTTTACAGAAAATAGGGATTAAAGGAACAAGTTAAACGACACTGCAAGGAACCAAATGGACCAAATCTAGGTGAAACATTCTGTAGGACAGCAGGTCCTGCCACTTCAACTAATTAGTGTCATGAACAAAAGCAGTAAAATGAAGATTAAAAAATTAATTAAGGATCTGTGTTAGATTAACAGAGACTCAGGCCATAATGAGATGTACTGCAAGGTCCGTAAATTGGATTCTGGTTTGGACAAAAATTTCTGAATATGGATTTGGGCATTAGATAGGATGAAAATTTATTTTTACAAAAAGGTAAACACTAGTAATGGAAAAAACAAAGAAGCAAAACCCTCAACCCAACCTAGGTTACACAATAGCATACATATATAATATCATTTTAATAAAAAATCCATTATTTATGTTATGTGAAGAAAACCATTAAAAGAGATACAAAAAGGCAACAGTGGTATCTAGGTGGTAGGAATATGGTGTCTATTTTTGATCAACAGTACATTTAATAGCAGTATTTTTTATGATACACATACAATCTTCTTATAATAAAAGGTTATTTTTAATTAAAGGGGAGAAGCTTGGAAAAAAAATCACCGATACAGTCCAACTATAATTTAGTTTGCAGCAAATGAGAAAACTAAGGCCTAAAGAAAGTAAAGTGCCTTGGTTAAAAGCCACGATACTAAGAAACAGGTTCCCACCCACACCCAAACTTTTCCTATCATACCAGCTGGTCACTACTCATGTGGTAAGGATACATGAAAAATACTAGGTAAATTGAGAAGTAAGTGGCATGATTAAAGAGAGGGCAAAAGCCCGGGGCTAGAGCTCAGGCATGATTTTACCTAGACAGGTCCAGGCTGTGAGGCACTCTAGCCAGGTCATTAACCAGTCCCTTCTTCAGGAAGAGTCGAATGATATTGTTCATGCCATTGTGCTGGGTCTTGGCTGTGGCACTGCTATAGAAGCTGGAGGTGGAGGGGCAGGACTCCATGATAGTACTGATGATACACATCACTGCCTGAAGCCTGGAAGAGAAGTTTGACACCTCTATCATGTGAATACAGCCCATTCTTAGGCCACATCTTCACTAACTGGCTTCAGATAACCCTCCTGTGCCCTTTTTGTTTCCTTCTGGAAGTAACATCTAAACAGGTGAGAACTCACTCCCTGGGTGGTAGAATTCTTCATTTTCTTTAAACAGAGAATGTATAGGTTTAGTTATAACCAGACTTTTGTTTAAGTGCAAAGAACCCAATGGGCCAAGAATGGAGTAATGGGATGTTACTGGTTGTCAGCACTAGGTCAGATGTGGATTTTACCTGGCATGTTTCTCTGTACTCTCAGCCATAGCCAGTGCCCGTCCCAGGGCTGCTTTTACTTCATTCACAAGGGCCACCTGGGCATCTGTGCCACTCCCTGCAGCAGCCAGGCTTGCGAGGAATAAGCGGGCCAAGGCAGGTGTGTCCTTGTCTTCTGCATTCTGAGTATGTGGGAGGAGGTGGTCCAGAACAAAAGCTAGCACACTGCAGTCCTGAAAAGTCAATCATGACATTTACTCACAAGTTCAATTATGCCATATCCTCTGCACATCAACAAGGTACATGCACAGTGCTGATCCTTGAAATCACCCAGTCAGTGATTATCAGGTTCACTTTATGAATGAGAAAACCAAGGGTTAAAGGTACAAGCCAAGAATAGAAAACCCAGATTTTATGCCACCAGAGTCCATTCATTTCCCACTACACAGTTTACATATCTTCATTTAGATAATACTTGGCATTCCTTAAAACATTTTTATGTGCTGTATTTAATAGAACTGTTCGCAGCAAACCTACAAAACAGTTAAGACAAGTTCAATGTTTTTCCCATTTGAAAGATGGGTAATTTGAGGTCCAAAGAAACGTGGCTTGCACAAAGAAGTTAGCCAATGGCAAGAATTCAAATATTGATTCCCAAATTAGTGCTATAATCCCTTTTGTATTAAATTAAATTGTAGTATTTACTGACACCTACAGTGGGCCAACACCCCAGGCTAGAAGCTGGCAGGAGTCAAATGAGAAACAGCATAGTCACAGATATAGATACACAAAAATATTTAATGCGGGGTTACTTGAAACAGCAAAAAAAAAGGCCCAGTGGCAGGAAAGGAAATCAAACCAGACTTTTCTTTTTCTCTAACAATGATTTCTGCCCTGATAATTCCTTATCTTAGAAAGAAACTTAGTTCTGCTATTATTCAAGTAGATTTTAGATCAAAATGCATTGATGATTATGGAATTAGAGACGATAATTGCACGACAGTGAATGTATTAAATGCTACTCAACTGTACACTTTAAAATGCTTAATTTCATGTGAATTTTACCTCAGTGAAAAATATGTTGAAGAATTCTAGAGTCTGGGAAATTAGATAAGGTGGCCTTGTTAAGACAGGAGTATTAGAAATAAAAATTTCCCTGTACTGAATAAAATACCAAGTTAAAACAGTTTTCTGAATAAAAATTTAAACAATATTATGTGGTGCTAATTAGTAAAAACTGGAAAAAAAAGCCTTGCAATTTGGGAAAGCATTGTGACCACTTGAGTAGAAAGGATGTGGAACTAGAGACCTGGGTTCCAATTCTAGTCCTGCTATTCTGCCCTATGGCTTTGGGCAAGTTACTGACCTCTCTGAGCCTTCTCTCTTAAGGGGAACAGTACCAACAACCTTGCAGTGCTGAGGTTAGAATTACCAAAAGTAATTTGTAAAGCACCCAATAAGTATCCAGTAGATCACATGACATACATTAAGCAGATACTTAATAAATTTGCAATTAAATGTCTTATTCCACAAGTAATGTTGTTATAAATTGTAACTACAACTGGTATGAGTAAAAGCTTTGAAATAAATGCCTAATGTATATTTAACACATATAGTCAACAAAGGACTTATACCCAGAATATATAAAGAACTCGATATAACACAAGAATAAGACTTGGACACTTCACAAAACAGTATATCCAAATATCCAATAAAGATGGAAATTTTAACTAGAATGCAATGCTACTAGGAAAAATACCAAGTGCTGGCAAGGAGGTGAAACGATCTGAACTCCCCATATGCTGTGGTGGTGATATAAATATGACACAACCATTCTGGAAAACTTTTGGCATCATTTGCTAAAGCTCAACAGACTAGCAATTCTACTCTTAGGCATATACCACCCAACAGAGATGGTTATATATGTTCACCAGGGCATGTATAAGAATGACTGTAGCAGCAGTACTTTTAATACCTCCGAATGAAATACTACCCAATTGTCTATTAGCACTAGAATGGAGAAAGGTTGTATTACATTCACATAATGGGATTATACACAATGAAAATAAACTACAACTATACACAAAAATGAATCGTACAGCATCTTAAGCAAAAGCCAAACACAAAGGAGTACCTACTGTAAAACTCAATTTATATGAAGTGTAAAACCAATCTATGGCAATAGAATTCAAGATAATGGAGACCTTATGGGAGCTCAAGAGGGGGGCAGGATGCAATGAAGGCATGAGGAAGTAGCTTTTGTGGCATCTGTAATGTTTTATTTAATTTTGGTGGTGGTTGTCCAAGAAAACTTAATGGAGCTGTGTATTTTTTTAATGTATTTTAAAAACTTCAATTAAAGTAAAAACAGCTTTGAAAATGGCAGTTGCTTTCATGGGTTCTTTGTCTGCAACATTATTGCCCCTACTCCACTCAGTCCCTTTACTGCTTACTAACCATAAAATTACTATCTGACTCCCAAAATGAGGTCCCCTTTATGGGAAAAAACCTCCTTGGGTGCCCCCTTTCACATATATGGGAACATAGTCTCTTATTAATGTGCTCTCTCACTTGAAAAATCTAACCTGAATATATTTCCAGATCAGTACATATAAAAGTATGACTTTGTTTTTCCACAGCTGGGCATTTAGGCTTTTCTTATATTCTATATTACCAGTACTGTTACTATATCTGGTGTCTTTGCATAGGTATGAATACATCTGGAAGATAAACACCGATATTCTTATGTATTTGGTTTATTCTACTGTCCTTTAGACACCTTTACTTAGATGACCCACAGATACCTCTCAAATTCCACATTGTCTCTTCAAACCATTTTCTCTTCTAACATAAAAAGGAAGAAAAGAACATAAAACAAAAAACATGAGTCCTTGACTTTTGCTTTCATTCTCCAAATCCAATTCTTGTCCATTTCTACCTTTAAAATATGTCTTCAACTCTTCCATTTCACCAACCCCACCAAGATCCTCTATTGCCTACGATTACTATGTCAGATTCCTAACTGGTCTGACTTCAATCTTGCTGTTTGCAGTCTCCACACTACAGACCAGGTGATTTTCTACAAAACAAATTAAGATACTGTATCCACTCACTCCCTGCAATGAACCTGTAATATGGTTCCATACCATGGAAAAAAGGCCTAGCTCTTCAACATGCTCCTTTCACCTCTGGGCTAGCACGCATGGGTTCCTAACAGTGTCTGACACATATAGCAGGTATCCAAATGACGACAGTATAAAATGTTTAACAGAAGTTGAAAATATTACCTCTTTGATCAACTCAGACTGGCCCACAGTATAGCTGTAGTTAGCAATCAGGGTAGCAATACCAACATAGGACCTCACCAACTCTGCCAGAAGACGAAGAATAGTGGAGGTGGGCATTAAAGGTTTGCTGCCCTTGCCTTTCTGCTTGCCTTCCTCAGAGGCCCGGTCCCCTTCTTTATCTTTCTTCCCATCCCGAGACTCCTCTGGAGTTGAAGCTGTTGAGAAAGAGCCCAACACTGGTTTAATTCCACACTGGAATATTGATGAAATCAAGCATTAGGTGGAAAGTATATCACTTCTCTTCCACTTTAAGCCACTGGTACAAACTGAACACCTTCCTCATACTGCAGCAGAAGAACAGAGAGCTAGGATGACCCAGGTCTTAGATAATGGTCTATGGATTTAGTACAGCAGGGAGGCTTTGCCCAACTGTTCACACATCTTCCATCATTTACATTCTCTTATACATAATTTTATGCTCCAGAAACACTATACCAATGGTTTTCCAACTGCAGGGTGCCTCTATTCCAGCAGTTATACTGTATTATAACTGTGCAGGTCTCTCTCACTAGATAAAATTCTTTAAGTGCAAGGAATGAATCTGATTAATTTTGGTGTCTGCTATGGTCTGCCACATAAAGGGCACTGATGCTTCCCTTGAATAATATTGCCATCACCTATATTATATACTACATGGGCAGTAAGTCCACCAAAATGAGTTACTTTTACTTAATTACTTTACTAATTATTTTATTACTTTTTGATTATTTCCAGACATTAGTCCGCTATTAAAACAATGTCTCCTAACTTAGCTCTCAAAGATCTTTCCTATCCAAGGAGAAGCAGCTCTTGAAAGGCGCCATTAGAATTCCTTCTACTTGATGTTTCTCTAATTCTTGGTGAGTAGCCAATGGGTTCAATGCTAGAAGGCAAGACTCTACCATGTAAACCTTATAGCTAACAATTGTGTCATTGGCACCAAAGCCCTATAAGGCAGCATGGAAGCCACCAAAAGAAATACATGGGAGGCTTAAAGAGTAGACCTAAAGGATGTTCTCATAGCAATAATTACTGGGTTACTTGTGAAGTTAGTTCCATTAACTTCAGCATATAGAAACACTTCATTTACAAAACACTGAGTTCACAACCCTAAGTTCACTTAGACAAGTAAATGTGACAATTATGCCTATATCCACCACCCTCTGCCCAGGACAACCAGTTTCTTCAAGCTGTCGTCTCAATAAATGAGAACAAAAAGAGGGACAAAGGCGAACCATTACCTTCTCCTTGGGATGTCCCAGATGTGGACGTCTCAGTGGATGCACCATCTGCAGCAAAGACCTGACTCTATAGAAGAAGATAACTCCTGAGCCATTATTAATTTCAAAAAGAGATGTCCTCAAATGACAGGACTCCTTCCTTCCCACAATTAGCTTACTGGTTGTGAATGCTACAGATTTTCTTTGGCAATCTTTTAACCATCTTTCCCCTGTATATACTATAATCTGTGAGAAGCCATCACTATAAACAGTGAGTGCGAGATAGGGTGTCAAGGACAGAGGAAGATGAGAATGAAAAATGAATTAAGGAAACATTTCCAACCCACGGTGAGAAAAGAAAATCCTAGAGACACCTCAATTTTATCTTCATTTTTAGGCCAACAGATAATTTACTGAGGCATCAAAATTAACACCTTTGAAATTTCCCCAGCATAACCCTAAATACGAATAATACACAGGTAACAGAAAGGGAGAAGACGACAGGTTGGAATTGACTTACATTAATGGAAAAACCTGACTGTGTATCAAAGTCACTGCTCTGACGAGTAAGTGACCGGTATTGCTGGTATACATCATCGCCCATGTCTTGCAGGAGCTGGCCAACCTCTTGGGTCATACCTCCAGGTTTAGGATCAGATTTGTCTGCTAGAAAAACAAGAACAAACTCTATTATAATTGTGCAATGTTAAAGCCTATTCCATAGCTTGGTCAATTTTACTTCAAGTTGCTACAACTATTTACACAGTGATATTGCTAGGCTTTCCCTTAAGAATTAGAAAGGTAGTATAACCAAGAGAGCATGGTTGTAAACCTCATTCTATCACTAACAAGTTTTGTGACCACAGGCAATTTATTAATTCTCTTCCCTTTCCTTAGCTATACCAAGATAAATGAACACACCTGGTAATATGCCTAGCGCAGTGGGATATCAATAAATGGTTGCCCTAGCTATAGAGCTGAAATTTGGGAGGGCAGGGAAGGAAGGATATGTGAGGTGGGATGAAAGTTCTGTGCTTGTAGGAGAAGCAAGGAGCTCTATATGGATCGGAGTACCATATGGATGAATAGCACCAAAGTAAAGATTCAGATCGTCTTGACTTTTATTAAAGGCAGAATTCATCAATTTTTGGAAATTTTGTGGGACCTATAAGTATGTCCTGGATAAAATTGATATAGATCTTAATGGAATAGAATCTTGGACTCCAAGCCAACTCATTCTGGACTTTCCTAGTACTTATAAGCAGCACCTTAACGAGGAATAAGGAAAGGTGGGTTGAGATGGTGGTCTCTGAGGTCAGGAAGCTTACCCATACCTTCTATATTGTTGCCAGTTTTTCAGGCAATAAAGATTTTTGTGAGAATGAAAACATTAAAGAGATTTCCTGGTATTTTATTTTTCAATCTGCTCACAAGATCCTATTATCTCCTTTTTAATCTTTGTTCATTCTTACCTCTGTATGGGATGCACTCTCATATGCTAGAACTCTTGGCAATTTCCTTATTCTTATTCATTCAAGACCTATTCCAGTAATCACTTCCTCTGAGAAACTCTTCTAAAGGTCCCACCCCACCATGTCACATGCATTATCCTAGGACTCACTACTATCTAGGCATCTGTCACACTGTATGACTATTATAACTATTAGCTTCTTCAGAGAAGTGAATTTTGTCTATTCATCTTGATTCCCAGAGTGTGGGTACATAGTGAGTGCTCACTAAGCCATGAGTTGGTTGGAATGACCCAGGCCAAGTGACCAGCCTCCGGAGATGGGCTAATTACATACCTTCCTCTGGAGCATGGTATGCAGCCAGGGCATTCAGCATATCGTAGATCACTTCCTTGATAGTATCAGGAATGACAGGCAGAGGTGAGGGCTTCAAAGGGGTTGTCTTCACCAGCTGTACGGCATTAGGGCCTTTAATTCTAAGATTCTCAAATTCATCATCTGAAGCTAAGTCAAAGTGATACAGAAAAATCAGTCAACACTGAACGAGTACCTACACTTGGTTACTGATAAAATCTGACGGGGGCTTGTATAGTAAGTGGAACAGGAGGCCATTGAAAAACAATGTTGAAGTAGCCTACTAGAAAATTTGGCTTTTACCTTCTCTAAGTCCCACAGGATTTAATACAACAGTATCAAACAGTAAAGAGTATATAGTCTTTGGAATTGGGTAGACTTGGATTTGAAATCCAGTTCTGTTATAAGATCATGGCCAATTTCAACAAACCTCAATATTCTCATTTTTGAAATATTAGGATTATATGAGACCATACACGAGAAATGCCAAGCACAGGGCCAGGCACATAGCAGGGCTCCAAAAATATTAAGTCCTCCTCCCAGCTTTTTATTTGGAAGAAAAGAAAGAGAAAACAACCCACAGTCCTACAGAAAAGTTGAAAGGTTAGTAAAATATCCATATACTTTTAATCTAGAATCACCATTTGTCTACCCCTAAGTATGTCTAACTGCACCTTCTAAGATCAAGGATATTTTTCTACATAACTAAAGTACTCAAAAAATTTAACATAGATACAATTATATTATCTAATATAAAGACAGTATCCAAATTTCTCCAAATATTCTTTATCTGGATCCAGAATTCCATCAATGTTACTGGTAGTTCTCTCTCTCTCTAGTCTTTCATCAATGAGATCCTCGTGTTTTTTTTTCTTTTCATGGCATTAATATTTTGGAAGAGTGTATGCCAGCTGTCTATAGAATGTTTAAACCATTCACTGTATGTAAATCCTGTTGCCACACCAAGATGAGTTCTCTGAAGGCAAGGATTAGACAGAAATGAGTCCTTAGGATCCCTGGAAGGGATTACCATAGGAAAAAACCAGAGAGGAGCTACTGAAGGACCTCTGTATTGACCCACATAATCAACCAGCCAATGTCCCAATGTTGGCTTCAGGAGGCTTTCCAACTTACAGATCTCTTCACAGAAAATCTTCAGTTACATTAATTACAGACTTCAATGTCTCAAAGGCCAGGAGAAGGGGAAACTCACCAGTTCCTGAACCTCGAGGAGCTGGAAGGGCAATGCGGATACAGCAATTGGCCACTTCTGTGAAAATGTCTGGATTGCGGCATGCAGCTGGCCCAAGGACACGAAGGATATAGTTGATCTCCCGAGAGCCAAGGCTGCCAGATACAACACCAGAAGTAGTGCTACCAGCTCCACTTGTAGCTGCTGAGCGAACAACCTAGTAAAGAGAAGGAGAAACACTGCTGATTAAAGACCACTTTCTAGAAGTATAATTGCATTCAAGGAACAGTTAAGAGTTACCAAGGATTAAAATACCACCCAAGATCTGCCTCAAGACAGTGGATGAAAGCTTTAGAATTCTGGGAGAAAGAGACACTTGGTCTTTTAAATCCTATGCCTTCCCAATTCAAAAAATGTGGCTTATAAAAGTTACAGCATACAGCATATCCCAATTACTACACCAGATGGTATGTGATATTTACAGAAATAGGGAGATGCACCTAGATGATCAATCATCCATCCAGATTATGGCTCCCATATTTAAGTGCCAGCACCTAGCCTTCCCAAATGCTGTCCCAATTTTTTTTTTGAAATCTGGAAGCTTTCTTTCCTTAATGTTTATCTTATCATAATATTCTCTAAAAAACAACTGAATGTGGGTTGACATCAGAATTAAATATTTTTAAGTTATCTTCTATTTGAAATAGTATGTTTAATCAGTTTGTGCAGGACCCTCCTCCCCGTCAAATCAGTACATAAATTTGTTACCCTGAATCTCTATTTAAATATTTCAGTAATACGTATTTTAAACTGAATTCAGCAGTGCAAAAAAACTGGATGTTAGATCTTTAGCCACCCACACATGAGAAAGTCTAAGAACCTACGACCATACTGGCAGTGCTGTTTGGTATGCCATTTGGGTGTCATTTACCATATGTGCCTTTATTTATAATCGTACTGTCATGCAGTGATACAGGCATGAACTGTAAACCTAAGCAGATAGGGCATCTGTACCACTCACCAAGTAAATATCTCCTTTGAGAAAATGCTCAGATTTTCTTTCTTTTCTTTTTAGTGCAGTGTTCTATCCTTCTTGTTAACATCTTCAAAAGTATATGTGGTAAAATCATTGTAGAATACCTACATGTCCCTTGGATATACATTGGGGAGATGACGGCCTCTTCAGCAGCTGGTGTTGGAAAAACTGGACAGCTACATGTAAGAGAATGAAATTGGACTACTGTCTAACCCCATACACAAAGGTAAACTCAAGGTGGATCAAACACCTGAATGTAAGTCATGAAACTATAAAACTCTTAGAAAAAAATATAGGCAAAAAGCTCTTGGACATAAACATGAGCAACTTCTTCATGAACATATCTCCCCGAGCAAGTGAAACAAAAGCAAAAATGAACAAGTGGGACTATATGAAGCTGAAAAGCTTCTGTACAGCAAAGCACACCATCAGTAGAACAAAAAGACTTCCTACAGTATGGGAGAATATATTCATAAATGACGTATCCGATAAGGGGTTGACAACCAAAATATATAAAGAACTCACGCACCTCAACAAACAAAAAGCAAATAATCCAATTAAGAAATGGGCAGAGGACATGAATAGACACTTCTCTAAAGAAGAAATTCAGATGGCCAACAGGCACATGAAAAGATGCTCCACATCGCTAATCATCAGAGAAATGCAGATTAAAACCACAATGAGATATCACCTCACACCAGTGAGGATGGCCAACATCCAAAACACAAACAACAACAAATGTTGGCGAGGATGTGGAGAAAAGGGAACCCTCCTACACTGCTGGTGGGACTGCAAATTAGTTCAACCATTGTGGAAAGCAGTATGGAGGTTCCTCAAAAAACTCAAAATAGAAATACCATTTGACCCAGGAATTCCACTCCTAGGAATTTACCCTAAGAATGCAGCAGCCCAGTTTGAAAAAGACAGATGCACCCCTATGTTTATCGCAGCACTATTTACAATAGCCAAGAAATGGAAGCAACCTAAGTGTCCATCAGTAGATGAATGGATAAAGAAGAAGTGGTATATATACACAATGGAATATTATTCAGCCATAAGAAGAAAACAAATCCTACCATTTGCAACAACATGGATGGAGCTAGAGGGTATTATGCTCAGTGAAATAAGCCAAGCTGAAAAAGACAAGTACCAAATGATTTCACTCATATGTGGAGTATAAGAACTAAGGAAAAAACAAAACAAAACAAAACTGAAGGAACAAAACAGCAGGAGACTCACAGAACCCAAGAACGGACTAATAGTTACCAAAGGGAAAGGGACTGGGGAGGATGGGTGGGAAGGGAGGAGCAAGGGGGAAGAAGGGACATTACAATTAGCAGATGTAATGTTGGGGGGGCACGGGGAGGGCGGTACAACCCAGAGAGGACAAGTAGTGACTCTATGGCATCTCACTACGCTGATGGACAGTGACTGTAATGGGGGTTGGGGGGGGGAGGGAACCTGATGACGGGGGTAGTGTAATCACCATAATATTACTCATTTAATTGTAGATTAATGATATCAAAATAAACTTATAAAAAAAAAGAATACCTACATATCTCTTTTTTTTTCATTTTTTATTAAGGTATTATTGATATACACTCTTATGAAGGTTTCACATGAAAAACCAATGTGGTTACTACATTTACCCATATTATCAAATCCCCACCAATACCCCAATGCAGTCACTGTCCATCAGTGTAGTAAGATGCCACAGATTCACTGTTTTCCCCGTGATCCCCCACACCATGTGTACTAAACATAATACCCCTCAATCCCCATCTCCCTCCCTCCTGACCCGCCCTCCCACACCCCTCCCCTTTGGTAACCACTAGTTCCTTTTTGGAGTCTCTGAGTCTGCTGCTATTTTGTTCCTTCAGTTTTGCTTCATTGTTATACTCCACAAATGAGGGAAATCATCTGGCACTTTTGTTTCTCTGCCTGGCTTATTTCACTGAGCATAATATCCTCCAGCTCCATCCACCTATATATCTCATTTTAAAATACACATGTGAAACCCATTCATCAAGATTTACTTGAGACTCTCTTGATAAATGTCTCGCTGTGGTGATACTCTTTTAAAATCTGTACTTAAATGATATGTTTCTGGCTTTTATATACAGTACATTTCTAAGTAAATACTGTTAAAAATAAAGTATTTAGAAAATAAGCCAATTAGAAACAGAATGCCAGGAACCATGCCATTTCATTTTTTAGTATATCTCACCTCTCTAAAAGATAAATGAAAGATAACATAATTATTATAACATTATTATTTCTAGTAAATAAATGAAGTTGAAGAGAAAATACACCATTATTAGTACAAATAGATACATGACTTATAATATTTAGAAAATTCTTTAAAAGATTATAGTATATCAAATCCAAAATTTTCATTGCATTTATGTTTGAAACTGTTCTCTTTTACCCTAAACACTATAGTTTAAGATGTTTACATGAATATGAACCACCCTGTTACATCTTCAGTACACAAATTTACATATTAGAATTTCCATGGGTGTGGTCTCTAGGTTAAAAGCTGGGCTTACTAAAAATAAAATTTGCTCTTATCACTAATTATAAAAAATACTCTTCACTAATTAAAAACTAATGCAGGCTCATTTTAGAAATCTGGTGGAAAAACAAGTGATTCATCGTAAATGAATAGATTCATATGGTTAATAACTATTACTGATTTGGTGAACACTTATATTTTCTATATTCAGTCAATATATTTATGTAAACATTTATTATGTGGCAACAGGCTTCTAGGTAAGGATTTTCTTTTGTAAACTGCTTTTTTCCCCAAAATTTCATGACCATTTCCTTTTATAGTAGTAGTTGGTATTCTTTTACAGACCTTTTATTTGCTTTATAATCTTTACATTTTTTTGTATATACTATGTTTAGCCAATCAGCCTCTTATTTTTGTAATTAGGTTTTCTTTCCAAATTTTTCTCTATTATAAAGTAGTGAAATAGCATCTTTCAAAATCTTACAGTTTGGTAAGTAGAAAATAGTATTTCAATTTTGCATGTGTTTGATGACTGAGTTGGAATACTTTTCATGTTTGTACAGGCTAGTCATAAATTGTCTATTCATGTCCTTTGTCCATTTTAATTGGAGGCATTTCTATTTTTTTGTTAAACTTATGTATATTTTGATTCTATAGCATAAATTTACAATTTTTTTCACATTTTGTCATTTAATTTTGCATGTATTAGAATTCTTCATGCAAAGACTTTTCATAATCTGGACGAAATTCTTTGTTGAAGAAAATTTCTATTTTTATGTTAAGCACTGTCTAGTTCAGCTGTATTTTTCATGTTTTCACAATATTGCTTTAGAAAATACATGTTCCCAGCTGGTGATTGTAAATAACCTCCTTGCTGCCCTGAAAAGGCAGACAGAAATGACTCATTTATAGTGACAGCTCTCATGTGGGAATCTTTTTTTTTTTGCTATATATATATATATATATATATATGTTATTGTGATAAATGTACAATTACATGAGCAATATTATAGTTACTAGACTTCTCCCATTATCAAGTCCCCACCACATACCCCATTACAGTCACTGACCATCAGCACAGCAAGATGCCACAGAATCACTACTTGCCTTCTCTGTGTTTATACTGCATTCCCTGTATCCACCCCACCACTAGATTATGTGTGCTAATCGTAATACCCCTTTTTCCCCCTTATCCCAACCTTCCCACTCATCCTCCCCAGTCCCTTTCCCTTTGGTAACTGTTAGTCCATTCTTGAGTTCCGTTGAGTCTGCTGCTGTTTCGTTCCTTTAGTTTTCTCTTTGTTCTTATACTCCACAGATAAGTGAAATCATTTGATAATTGTCTTTCTCCGCCTGACATATTTCACTGAGCATAATACCCTCTAGCTCCATCCACGTTGTTGCAAATGCTAGGATTTGTTTTCTTCTTATGGCTGAATAATATTCCATTGTGGATATATACCACTTCTTCTTTATCCATTCATCTACTAATGGACACTTAGGTTGCTTCCATTTCTTGGCTATTGTAAATACTGCTGCAATAAACATAGGGGTGCATCTGTCTTTTCCAAACTGCACTGCTGCATTCTTAGGGTAAATTCCTAGGAGTGGAATTCCTGGTTCAAATGGTATTTCTATTTTGAGTTCTTTGAGGAACCTCCATACTGCTTTCCACAGTGGTTGAACTAGTTTACATTCCCACCAGTAGTGTAGGAGGGTTCCCCTTTCTCCACATCCTCGCCAACATTTGTTGTTGTTTGTGTTTTGGATGGTGGCCATCCTTACTGGTGTGAGGTGGTATCTCATTGTGGTTTTAGCTTGCATTTCTCTGATGATTAGCGATGTGGAGCATCTTTTCATGTGCCTGTTGGCCATCTGAATTTCTTCTTTGGAGAAGTGTATGTTCAGCTCCTCTGCCCATTTTTTAATTGAATTATTTGCTTTTTGTTTGTTGAGGTGTGTGAGCTCTTTATATAATTTGGATGTCAACTCCTTATTGCATATATCACTTATGAATATATTCTCCCATACTGTAGGATGTCTTTTTGTTTTACTGATGGTGTCCTTTGCTGTACAGAAGTCTTTTAGTTTGATATAGTCCCACTTGTTCATATTTGCTTTTGTTTTCCTTGCCTGGGGAGATATGTTCATGAAGAAGTTGCTCATGTTTATGTCCAAGAGATTTTTGCCTATATTTTTTTCTAAGATTTTTATGGTTTCATGACTTACATTCAGGTCTTTGATCCATTTTGAGTTTACTTTTATGTATAGGGTTAGACAGTAGTCCAGTTTCATTCTCTTACATGTAGCTGTCCAGTTTTGCCAACACCAGCTGTTGAAGAGGCTGTCATTTCCCCACTGTATATCCATGGCTCCTTTACCATATATTAATTGACCATATATGCTTGGGTTTACATCTGGGCTCTCTATTCTGATCTTCTGGTCTATGGGTCTGTTCTTGTGCCAGTACCAAATTGTCCTGATTACTGTGGCTTTGTAGTAGAGCTTGAAGTCAGGGAGTGTAATTCACCCTGCTTTATACTTCCTCCTCAGAATTGCTTTGGCTATTCAGGGTCTTTTGTTGTTCCAAATGAATTTTAGAACTATTTGCTGTAGTTCATTGAAGAATGCTGTAGGTATTTTGATAGGGATTGTATTAAACTGTAGATTGCTTTAGGCAGGATGGCCATTTGACAATATTAATTCCTTCTAGCCAAGAACATGGGATGAATTTCCATTTATTAGTGTCTTCTTTAATTTCTGTTAAGAGTGTCTTGCAGTTTTCAGAGTATAACTCTTTCACTTCCTTGGTTCGGTTTATTCCTAGGTATTTTATTCTTTTTGATGCGATTGTGAATGGAATTGTTTTCTTGATTTCTCTTTTGCCTAGTTCATTGTTAGTGTATATTAATGCAACAGATGTCTGTGTATTAATTTTATATCCTGCAACTTTGCTGAATTCAGATATTAGATCTAGTAGTTTTTGAGTAGATTCTTTAAGGTTTTTTATGTACAATATCGTGTCATCTGCAAACAGTGACAGTTTGACTTCTTCCTTGCCAATCTGGATGCCTTTTATTTCTTTGTGTTGTCTAATTGCCATGGCTAGGACTTCCAGAACTATGTTGAATGAAAGTGGGGAGAGTGGGCATCCTTGTCTTGTTCCTGGTCTTAAAGGAAAAGCTTTCAGCTTCTCGCTGCTAAGTATAATGTTGCCTGTGGGTTTGTCATATATGGCCTTTATTATGTTGAGGTACTTGCCCTCTATATCCATTTTGTTGAGATTTTCTTATCATGAATGGATGTTGAATTTTGTCGAATGCTTTTTCTGCATCTATGGAGATGATCATGTGGTTTTTGTTGATGTAGTGGATGATGTTGATGGATTTTCGAATGTTGTACCATCCTTGCACCCCTGGGATGAATCCCACTTGATCATGATGGATGATCTTTTTGATGTATTTTTGAATTTGGTTTGCTAATATTTTGTTGAGTATTTTTGCATCTATGTTCATCAGGGATATTGTTCTGTAATTTTCTTTTTTTGTGGTGTCTTTGCCTGGTTTTGGTATTAGAGTGATGTTGGTCTCGTAGAATGAGTTTGGGAGTATTCCCTCCTCTTCTACTTTTTGTAAAACTTTAAGAGGGATGGGTATTAGGTCTTCACTAAATGTTTGATAAAATTCAGCAGTGAAACCATCTGGTCCAGGCATTTTGATCTTAAGTAGTTTTTTGATTATTAATTCAATTTCTTTGCTGGTAATTGGTCTATTCAGATTTTGTTTCTTCCTGGGTCAGCCTTGGAAGGTTGTATTTTCTAGAAAGTTGTCCATTTCTTCTAGGTTATCCAGTTTGTTACCATATAGTTTTTCATAGTATTCTCTCATAATTCTTTGTATTTCTGTTGTGTCCGTAGTGATTTTTCCTTTCTCATTTCTGATTCTGTTTACGTGTGTAGACTCTTTTTTTCTTGATAAGTCTGGCTAGGGGTTTATCTACTTTGTTTATTTTCTTGAAG
The DNA here is from genome assembly GCA_032199065.1 of Smutsia gigantea. Lineage (NCBI taxonomy): Eukaryota > Metazoa > Chordata > Mammalia > Pholidota > Manidae > Smutsia > Smutsia gigantea. The sequence continues at coordinate 45,488 of JAVSCE010016406.1, read as the reverse complement.
GACCAGCTCCTGCTTTCACTGTTTCTATTGCTTAATTCTTTTCAATTTTATTTATTTCTGCTTTAATCTTTATTATGTCCTTCCTTCTACTGACTTTGGGCCTCATTTGTTCTTCCCTTTCTAGTTTCATTAATTGTGAGTTTAGACTGTTCATTTGGGATTGTTCTTCTTTCCTGAGGTAGGCCTGTATTGTCATATATTTCCCTCTTAGCACGGCCTTCGCTGCATCCCACAGATTTTGTGGTGTTGAATTATTGTTGTCATTTGTCTCCATATATTGCTTGATCTCTGTTTTTATTTGGTCATTGATCCACTGATTATTTAGGAGCATGTTATTAAGCGTCCATGTGTTTGTGGGCCCTTTCGTTTTGTGTGATTTATTTCTAGTTTCCTATCTTTGTGATCTGAGAAGCTGGTTGGTGCAATTTCAATCTTTCTGAATTTACTGAGGCTCTTTTTGTGCCCTAGTATATGATCTATTCTTGAAAATTTTCCATGCCCACTTGAGAAGAATGTGTATCCTGTTGCTTTTGGATGGAGTGTTCTGTGGATGTCCGTTAGGTCCATCTGTTCTAATGTTGTTCAGTGCCTCTGTGTCTTTACTTATTTTCTGTCTGGTTGATCTGTCCTTTGGAGTAAGTGGTGTGTTGAAGTCTCCTAAAATGAATGTATTGCATTTTATTTCCCCCTTTAATTCTGTTAGTATTTGTTTCACATATGTAGGTGCTCCTGTGTTGGGTGCACAGATATTTATAACAGTTATATCCTCTTGTTGGACTGACCGTTTTATCATCATGTACTGTCCTTCTTTGTCTCTTGTGACTTTCTTTATTTTAAAGTCTATTTTGTCTGACAGAAGTAACGTCTGTATTTAAATATTCTATTAGTTGCATGAAATATCTTTTTCCATCCCTTTACTTTCAGTTTGTGTATGTCTTTGGGTTTGAAGTGAGTCTCTTGTAGGCAGCATATAGATGGGTTTTGTTTTTTTATCCATTCAGTAACTCTATGTCTTTTGATTGGTGCATTCAGACCATTTACATTTAGGGCTATTATTGATAGGTATGTACTTATGGCCATTGCAGGCTTCAGATTCGTGGTTACCAAAGGTTCAAGAGTAAGTCCCTTACTATCTAACAGTCTAATTTAACTCACTTCATATGTATTACAAACACAACCTAAAGGTTCCTTTTTTTCCCTCCTTTTTCTTCCTCCTCCATTCCTTGTATGTTATGAATCATATTTTGTACTCTTTGTCTTCCCTTGGGTGACATCTTTTTAGCCTTAGGAATACTTCCATCTATAGGACTCCCTTCAAAATGCACTGTAGAGATGGTTTGTGAGAGGTAAATTCTCTCAGCTTTTGCTTATCTGAAAATTGCTTAATCCTTCCTTCAAATTTAAATGATAACCTTGCCGGGTAGAGTACTCTTGGTTCAAGGCCCTTGTGCTTCATTGCATTAAATATATCATGCCACTCCCTTCTGGCCTGTAAGGTTTCTGTTGAGAAGTCTGATGATAGCCTGATGGGTTTTCCTTTGTATGTGATGTTTTTTCTCTCTCTAGCTGCTTTTAAAAGTCTGTCTTTATCCTTGATCTTTGCCATTTTAATTATTATGTCTTGATGTTGTCTTCCTTGGGTTAATGCTTTTCGTACCAAACCCATCACGGTCCTTAGTATATTAATCCCTGTATCTGAACTGTTAGCCTGCAACTATAAAATCAATCTCACTTTTTAAATACATTAAAGTGTACTTTCACTATGAAGAATGTGCCATAATTTATTTATCCAGTCCTCTGCTTGGCAATTAGACTGCTAGTTTCTTGATATTTCAAGCAATTCTACAGTAAACATTCTTGTATATGTACCTTGGCATACTTTAGTTATCAGATAGATTCTTAGCCATAGAGTTTCTAGGTCAAAGGATATCTTAGACTGACAATACCAAATTGCCCTCCAACATGGCTGCACCAAATTCCACTCCTAGAAAATGTCAGATATGCTTGGTTCCCCATAACCGTACTTGCAATGGATATAATCAAGCACTTACATTTTGACAATTTTATAGGTTAAAACTGCCACTGACATTCCTTTACTCCCCATACCCATAAATACAATTTCTTTTAAGCTTAGGAAGTTTTCTCTCATCGTACAAGAAGCTGTATTTTTTCTCAGCAGTCTTTAAGTTGTGTAAGCTTTAAACATTTAAGTGTTTTATTCTTAAGTCAGAATCTTGTCTGTATAGTTGTTTCTTCCCTGTTGGGCCACCTCATGAAGTTCAATCAGTGTACATGCTGCCTTTAACAGCTCTCCTTCTTGTGCTTTTGTTCATATTAGGTGATATCAAACAGGCTGGGTGATGAGCTGTCTGAAGAATTTCAGATGTATACTCACACACACACAGAAATATAAAGTGGTACCACCTCTCTGACAAGCAAATTCTAAAATATTTATACCTCTTGATCTGATTTCCAGGAAATCTTCTAAGAAAAAACAATCTTAAATGCAACAAAGGTATGCACAAAAATGCATATTGCAACACACTATTATAAATGTGGGGAACAAAGTCCCAAGATACGAAAATGGAAGTGAAGTAACATTCACACAATGATTGCTGACAACCATTGAGCAGTAGGAAATAAGCCCCCCACCCCTCCATCAATGTCTTAATTTTTTCTATTTACTTTGTCATTTCTTCCACTGCTTTACGTATTTCCTAAAGTAAACACAGAAGCCTCAGTTTTCTGATCTGCACAATGGGTATCTGTAAAGAGCTTATCACAGTGCCTGGCATATCATAAACATTCCAAAAACCTCACCACTTTTATAATCCCAAAACAGAGTATTTGGAAATGAGGCTCTTAGTTTATTGCATAAGAAATTCTCCTAACAAGGGAATGACCTTTAAGATATGAATTTGGCAGAAGGTACCCTAGTTTCTTTTTAATAGTTTTTGTTTCATGAAACCTGTATTGCCAGAGGGAACTTTCTAGACAAGAGCTATTACTATAGTAAATTTATAGTTAAAAAAATTTTTCTACTTCCTTTTTAATTCTAGTTATTTATTAATCCAGTATTTATTCTAATTATCTAGTTATTTAAGTTATTTAATGGGATAGTCTACCATACCTAAGCAAGCACCTGAGCACACAGCTGGGCAATTTTTCTGAGCAAAGCATACAGTCTATGTATCTAGCTACATACCCTATGAAGAATCAGAAGTCTACCTGTTTTGAAAACAAGAAAAACAAAGAAATAATGCTAAACTGGCATCTGATACTAAGAAGACTCACCTTTTCCATTGTATGACGGAGGGTGCAGGGATCCTCGATGATGTGTCTTAAGAGAAGGGTGACCAGGGGAGTAAACCCATTGAAGCCTGAGCTCTGGGTCAAATTCAAGATCATGCGGGTACTCTTCAGCTCTGCAAACATCATGGCATATTTGTGGTCTCGGGTGAGCCTCAGGCAGAGGCGGAGGGTGGCATGCAAAGTGTCTGGGTCCACAGGGACTCCTAGCATGCTCACACAGGCCCGGATTAAAACAGTCACCATATCCTCAGTCAGGCCTTGGATCAGGATCTCCCCAATTTTTGTTTCTTCCAGGCTCGTGTCCTTTTCAGTATTTGTACTCTCTAGGACCAAGGGGGTATCTACAAATGGGAAAGTAAGAGTTTGGACAGTTTAATTTGTCATTTTCTCCTATACCTCTCCCCTCCTAAATAACCAGTCAAGCATTTGGGTCCTATTAAGAGAAACACAGCAAATGATAATTCTAAGACTAGACGAAAAGGCATATAAAAAGGACAGTGCATCTTTAAATCACTGAGAAATCTGATAGATAAGAAATTACTCACAATGAAATCAATCAGAAAACTTAAGCCATAAAGGCACACTAGCTTTACGTAAAACATTCCTTGAAAGATTCAAAATAAAAAGTCTGTACCGTTGGCTTTATTTTCTTTACGTTTGATATCCATTTCTTTGCTTTCTTCTAGCGTCTTCTCTAGTTCCTGTCCATTGCTGTTTTTAGAATTTTTATTAAGACGTGGTACCCTCAGGAGAGTCAGCATGACAGGGCGCCGGTTCCCTGTTTCCTCATTAACCTAGGAGTTCAAGCAGGTAAGAACATCTCTACCAAAAAAAGAACTATAGGGGGTTGGAACTCCCAGGCAGAATGTTGCAGCAGGAAGGAATCCTGGCAGTGTATCTCATCCCTATCACTTATAGAGAGAAAGCCTAAAGGTCCTCAGAAGGAAAGTGACATATCCAAGGCCCTGTAAAGAACTGTAAGCTTACCAAGAGAGCACACACCACCATCCCTAACTACTCCCTAATCCTTGACTGCCACTTAAAAATCATTTCCAGGTAGGACAGCATCAAACTGCCACAGACTCATGGTCTAACTAACGACTTTAGGAAAACTCAGTTCTCTGAAAACCATACCCATTTAGTGGTAATACTATTCCTTGTAACATGTCAGGACTACTGGTTCAGGAAGAAGCAAACCAAAAGGAATATCCAGCTTTTCAATAAACTTTATAGCCCTGAGTGAGCACATACCTGCACCATGGTAGTGAACTGCACAGTGTATCTTCTTCGGCCAGCAGTGAAACGCACACTTGTCTCTCCAGATTTCCATGCAGAATCAATAGTGCTGTTGTTGCTTGCACTGTAACTACACCAACGCCCAGAGCGGTCATCAAACCAGCGCCAGTTGTTGTTGTTGGATTGTAGGTACTAAATGTAAGAGCACAATTAAAAAAAAAATTTTGTATGAGATTGTTAGAAGAAATAGTAACTTCATCAGTGTTCACTACTAAGGCTAACCCAGTAAAAAGAAATAATACTAGACATTTAATATATTTTGAGAACTGAGAGAGAAGTTTTTGTATATATTAACCCTCACATTCCTAAACCTTTGCATAGGCACAAAACTCTCTATACCTTGTCTTGCAATAATCTGCTCTCCTTTTGTTTCCAAGTGTTTTCCAAAAAAGGGGAACATTATTTTAGGTGTACCAGAAGAAAGTATCTTTTGAGAAGGTACTGAAATAATGTGGCATATATAATTTTTGTTAAGAAGCACTTGGTTTTGGAGGGATTGATACACAACTAATTCTTCACCTAATGCAGGAGCACTTTTTCTCTGGAGATAGCACACTCCTTATCACCTACTTTCAGGGTTTAGGTCCTTCAGCAAGAAGCTCCATAAAGAAATATTTCTAATACCCAGTTCAGAAGAAAAATCTAGCTATCAAGATCCCTCAAGAGATTTATGCCCTGGTCAGAGAGGTTTACACTCTTCATCACTCTTCTGTACTCCCTTCTGACATATTTTCTCTTCAAGAAGCTAAGGAATTCTGCCATCCATATACACGATATTATGTACCTTAGTCATTTGGGCTCTCCTTTTTGAGGAGATGGCTGTCTTTTCATAGAAATCAATCAGGAGCAACACTGGGGTGATCCATCTAGAAAGGAATAATTATTACTCTGGTCAAGACAGAAACTTGAATAACATGGGAAAACTTATCTTGATTTCATCAGGCATCTCACAATTTTCAAACCACAAAAGGTACAAAGATCTGGGGCTCCACACATGCCTCAGAAGTACCTGATCCAGACCCTAAACCCAAGGGCTTAAGTACCAGGGGGAACAGAAATGAAACCAGGAGAGGCAGGGTAACTCACTTCGGGGTCTGGACCTCCTTTTGCTCCTTGGCAGCCTGTAGGCAGGGCTGAACCACTTCCAAGAGTTTGATTAGCACATTGAGGATGCCACTAGATTCAACCACCCAAGCACAAGGTAGCTTCAACTCCTGATTAAAGAAAGAAAAATAAATACCAGCTTCCACTCAGGATCAAGGATTAATTAGCACAATATAGGAGAACACAGGGGTGAACACTAACAGAATTGTCTGAATTCAAATTCTACCTCCACCACTTACCAGCTCTGTGATCTGAGATGAGTTATTTAAATTCTCTAGGCCTTGGTTTCCATATGGGTCAAAGGAAATAATAATGTTTAACTTCACGGTAATTGTGATAACTAAATAAGGCTATTATGTGTAAGTGCCCAAAAGAGTGCCTGGCACATTACTATGTGTTTAATAAGGAAACTGTTATTCTTAACATTAATATCATTATGGTCATGAAAGCTATACAGTCTTAACGATGCTGAAATTGAAATTTTCTGATTAACAGGAAGCCATTATAACCTTTCAAGGAAGATGAACAGTTGAACAGCAACACAGTTAATGGTACCCTTATAGGGGCTACACTGGTGTTACTTATAATATGAAATCACTAGAAGAACAGGCATACCTTGTTTTATTGTACCTTGAAGATCTTGCATTTCTTACAAATTGAAGGTTTGTGGCAACCGTGTGTCGATCAAGTCTATCAGTACCTTTTTTCCAGCAGCATTTGCTCACTTAGTGTGTCTGTGCCACATTTTGGTAATTCTTGCAATATTTCAAACTTTTTCTTTGTTTTTATATTTGTTACGGTGATTGTGATCTTTGATGTTACTATTGTAATTGTTTTGGGATGGCACAAACCGAGCCCGAACGATGGTGAACTTAATAAATGCTGTGTATGCTCTGACTGCTCCATTGACTGGCTGTTCCCTGTTCATCCTCGGGGCCCCCTATTCCTGGGACACAACAATATCAACATTAGGCCAATTAACAATCCTACAGTGGCCTCCAAGTGTTAAGTGAAAGGAAGAGTGCACATCTCTCATTTTAATTCAAAAGCCAGAAATGATGGAGCTCAGTGAGGAAGGTGTGTTGAAAGAAGCTAAGCCTCCTGTGCCAAACAGTTAGCTAAGTTATGAATGCAAAGGAAAAGTTCTTGAAGGAAGTTAAAAAAGTACTACTCCAGTGAACACAGGAATGATAAGAAAGTGAAACAGCCTTACTGCTGACATGGAGAAAGTCTGGTGGTCTGGATAGAAGATCAAACCAGACACAATATTCCCTTAAGCCAAAAAAGCCTAATCCGGAGCAAGGCCCCAACCTCTTTGCAATTCTATGAAGGCTCAGGAAGGAGGAGAGGAAGCTTCAGAAGAAAATTCTGAAGCTAGCAGAGGTGGTTTTGTGAGGTTTAAGGAAAGAAGCCATCTCCAAAACATCAAAGTTCGAGGTGAAGCAGCAAGTTATCCCGAAGATCTAGTTAAGAAAATTAATGAAGGTGGCTATACTAAACACTTTTTCAGCAGAGACTAAACAGCCTTCTATTGGAAGAAGATGCCATCTAGCACTTTCATTGCTACAACTTCCGTAGCTAGAGAGAAGTCATTGCTTGGCTTCAGGCTTCAAAGGACAGGTGACTCTCGTGTTGGCGGCTAGTGCAGCTGGCGACTTTTAGGCTGAAGCCAATGCTCACTGGCCATTCTAAAAATCCTAGGGCCTTTAAGAATTATTTTAAGCTAAATCTACTCTGCCCGTGCTCTAGAAATGGAACAACAAAGCCTGGCTGACAGCACATGTGTTTACAACATGGTTTGCTGAGTATCTTAAGCCCACTGCTGAGACCTACTGCTCAGAAAAGAAAGATTTCCTTTCAAAGTATTACTGCTCATTGAAAATGTGCCCGGTCACCCAAGAGCTCTGCTGGAGCTACACAGTGTTGTTTTCGTGCTTGCAAACACAACACCCATTCTGCAGCCCATGGATCAAGGAGTCAGTTAGACTTTCAAGTCTTCTTATTTAATACATTTTGCCAGGCTATAGCTGCCATAGATACTGATTCCTCTGATGGATCTGGGCAAAGTAAATTGAAAACCTTCTGGAAAAGATTCCCCATTCTAGGTGACACTAAGAACATTTGTGATTCATGGGAAGACGTCAAAATACCAACATTCACAGGAATTTGGAAGACGTTGATTCATCCTCATGGATAACTCTGAGGGGTTCAAGACTTTGGGGTGGGTGGGTGGGAGGGACTGCAGATGTGGTGGAAGTAAGAAGAGGACTAGCATTAGAAATGGAGCCTGATAATGTGACAGAATTGCTGCAATCTCATGGTAACACTTCAGCAGCTGAGAAGTTGCTTCTTAGGGATGAGCAAAAAAAATGGTTTCTTGAGATGGAATCTACTCCCGGTGAAGATGCTGTGAAGATAGTTGATAAATCCACATCAGAGTTTGAGAGGATTGACTCCAGTTCTGAAAGAATTTCTACTGTGGGGAAAGTGGCATCAAATAGCACACGTGTGCTTCAGAGAAATTGTTTGCAAAAGAGAATCAGTTGATGTGGCAGACTTCACTGTTGTCTCATTTTAAGAAATCGCCATGGCCAGCCCACCCCACCCTTCACCCAGTCGATCAGTCAGCAGCCATCAACACTGAGGCAGGACTCTCCACCAGCAAAAAGATTACTACTTGCTGAAAGCTCAGATAATAGGCAGCATTTTTCTTAGCAATTAAGTATTCTTTAGTTTTGGTATGTATACTTTTTTTTTAGACATAATGCTATTGCACGCTTAATAGCCTACAGTTTATTGTAAATATAACTTTTAATATGCACTGGCAAGCCAAAAATTTTTGATTCACTTTATTGTGGTGGTCTGGAACTGAATCCACAATGCTTCTGAGGTATGTCCATGATTTATAGGTTATTTCTTAAATAAACTAGGGACTGAGAGAAAGGAATACAAAACTTTCTCAACACTACGATCTCAATTGATTAAATGTATAGTAAAAGGACTAGAAGAAAATACAAGACTGTTACTTTTAATTTTTTAAAAGGGGGGGCTCATGAATGATTTTCTCTTTATATTTTAATGAATGTTATTGGGGACCTCCAGCATTCAGTACTTTGCAACCTTTCCCAAAAGTATGTATTCCTAAGTGCTATACAGGGCTTCCATCATAAAGTATGTATTCCTAAGTGCTATATATAGGGCTTCCATCATAAAGGAAAGCCCCAGAACTGTAGACACACAATTTGACATGTGCTGGATTTATCTCTCAAGTTGCTAAAAAGGATTTACTCCATCTAATTCAGGTTTTATTCTTAAAGATGATGAGCTACAAATGTAATAGTCACTTGTTTGAAGTCAATTGTCTCCTAATTCCTATTTTGACTGGAACACGTCCTGGACAAAACACCCTTTTGCCTCAAATAATCTGCTGACCAACATATGAATGAAGAGTCAGATTCTAACTGAAGCCAATTACCCAGTTTCCATATTCTACCCAACTTTCTGTCTGACAGGTTTCCTCAGAGAGGACCAAAGTATTTGACAATGAACTATATAGTCATCTTAAATTCCTTCTTTTAATTATCACCCCCGAATCCTCTAGGACTCAAGTTAATCAATTAACATTTGTGCTGAGAAGCTCTTCTCTGATTATCCAGAGATGATGCATATGCCCTCTCTGAACTCAGGTAAAATTCTTTAAACCATTCATGTGGTAAAGAACACTGTATTTTGTACTTAACTATGTGCATTACAACCTATCAGAAACTGTGGGCTCATGAAATGCAGAGACCATGCCTTACACTTCTCTCTACCTTCTTCAATGTCTCAAATGGCAGGTGTTCTACAATTCTTTGATGAATGAATCACAGAGACCAAAAGATCTAAACCTTACCTCAAAAAGCAGTGTTAAAAGCAAGATTCTAGTAGCCAAATTGGAGGCCTGGGGAAGGGTGGCCATCTGACTGATCCACTCTGACACAGTTTTTGTGTCGCTTGTTGTAAGGGGAAGGGCAGCTTTTATCAATACATCAGCAGCTTCCCACACCTAATAAAGCAGAAAAGTGGCCAAGTCAGGTAACTGTAGATAAAGTATGATGAGGTATGTCAAAACATTCCCAAACCCTATAAAATACTCCCTCCACCCCCAACTCATTCATGGAGAGTGAGTAAATAGTAACACATTTACTATAGGGATTTAGTGTCTGTATTAAAACAGGATGTATGCTATGAAAGGAGTGCCACTAAAAGATTATTTACTTAGGCTATATTACAAGAAGCCTAAATTCTTAAAGGAAATGAATATTTTAAAAAATTCTGGTGCATATAGTCAACCCCACAATGATTCTACAAACTTACACTTTCATCAGCAATCTTTCACTGCACCAGAATTATCATTAAAAAACAAAAAACCAGAATGTTAGAAACATTGGTCTTGCTTAAGTTTGCATGTTAAATTTTCTGTAATAAATCTGATATAATTGTTCTTTTCTATTAAAGGTTTTAGTTTTCTTAAAGTCATTTCTATAAGCTCTTAACATAGATTAAAGATATCTAAACCTAGGTCATATTTTGTGGAAAAATGGTTTATTCACTTTGTTTTTTACTTCTGTGACCTTTCCTTATACTTGTAAGAAAACTGTATTTACATACATTGCCTTCAATTACTTCCTGTTTTCTCAAGTTTAAAAAATACATAAAACAAAATTCCAATGATTTAAATATGTAAATAGCAAGAAATTGTAAAGGAAATGCAACCAAAATGTTAACTGGCTATCTCTTTGTGTAACGGTATAGGACAATTTATTTCTTACCTACTTCTACAAGTAGCATACATGTATTTCATGAGGAAAAACATTGCTTAAGAAAACAAACACAGGTTGTGACTACTCATGAAGAAGGGGTCTTGTTTGTCATAGTGGTTGTTACATAGGAGGAAGGGGAAAATATTTATTCATTGTTAGTCCAGGGGGCTTAACTTGGCTCAAGAATGAGATACATTTTTTGGACATTTTAGATGAAACCTAAGAAGAGATGCCTAGAAAAAGATACTCTGGCTTTTCGCCTTTCAAAGACATTTTTTTTTGTGAGGTAGCTAATTCATTTTTTACAGGGAATACTCAAGGAAGAGTAATAATATAAGATCTACAGAATTCAAATTGAGAATATATCCACATTGAGTAAAATGCAAAAATACTGACTTTTTTAGAAATCAGGTTTTAATAGATGACAGGAAAACAACTTTACACACTCCCCTTTTCTGTCAACTAGAGAGCTTACCTGATTGACTACTTGCTTCAGAATCATGTCTCGATAGTCTGCTCCATTACGCTTGATTGCTGTCATGATCAAATCACACACCCGATATACAGTGTCTGGCAGCTCATCAAGAAGGTGGAAGCAGCCTGGCAACATGGTATCTGTGAAAGTGTGGAGCTCATCTTGCTCCAGTGGATCAGCATCCTGGAACTTCTCTAGACATTTAGCCTCTTCCTCTTCCTGCTTTTCCCGAGCTTTCCGTTCCTCCTCTTCCTTCCGGCAAGCAACTTCCTGGAAGCAGGGAAGGAAGAATGGTAGCAAATTGGAGAGTTGAAGGAAGAAAGACAAGGAAGATGCTAAGAATGTATTTGCTCTACCATATGAACACTCTCTACCTTTCTTGAGCAGGTGGTATGTTCATCAGGGTGTGGCAATAAGTATGAGGGCAGCCACACAGACTAAGGGAAGACAGGGAAAAGCAGAGAGGAAGGACACCTCCGACACCCAAAGCACGGCCAATTTATTTGCAGCATCCTACATCAGCTCTCACGCACATAATCACTGTCCTATATTCTCTGCCAATAAAACTGGAGTAACTGTTATCTAGGAATAGACAGCCAAGTTTGGCCTAATGGGCACTACACCAAGTACATTTTGTATCTCTAATTTGACAGTAAAGATTAATGCTTCATCTGCTTCACTTAAAGCTTTGGGTCAATATAATGTAGAGCAGTGATGCTAAGGTTGGGATGAATGAGTACTCCCATGTCTTTCTTTAGACTTTAATTCCATCAATCACTTTGTAGTAGTAGAAGAATGTTCACTAAAATACTAAGATTAATGTGTCAGACCCTTTTGGATGCCCCATTTCCTAGTTACCTCAGGTGATTCAGCCCTTTGATCCATTGGGATATCCTGTCCCAAAGACATGGCAATTGCTCTCATCATCTGGTCCTCTTCAGACATACTCAAATCCTACAAAGCAACAACAGAAAGTCCAGCAACTACACACACCCAATCTCACAAGGAATTAGACATCCTGTGCTCAAGCTTTAGAGAAGAAGAGAAGAGGCCTCAAACACTGTTCTCTAGAGCCAAACCCAACTAGGCTTACCTGGTCACTAAAAGAACAGAGAGGGAAAAACCACAATGAAATTAAGTAAAGGAAGGAGGCTTCAATACGACCACTTATACCGCAGCTCAGAAAAGAGAGGCTCTCCTATTGCTTTCTGACTGTGGATAACTTAAGAGCTCCTCTGCAAACAAAGGGCAGTAATTTCCATGGTTGGGAGATAGGAAGCTTCTGCTCATTGCATTATTCCAGAGCTGTGAGCTACCACAAAAGAAAATATTGCCATAGAGAGGTCTGAAAATGAGAAATAGTTTATAGAAGGGAAGACCAGTAATGGAAGCATAAGAAAAGCACATAAGCAGCCAAAACCAGTGCCCTGAAGATTAAAGCCCCTGAGCCAACTTACCCGAACAACTCCTCCCATGATTGGGGGAGGGTGGGTTAGAAGGTACTCTGTAGCCTGCTCCATGGTGCTGGTGTTCAACAGGGCCTCCATGGCATGCTCCCTTGTGAAACCCATGTCCATGAGCTACAAAAAGAATGCAGTATCTAAGAACCACAGTAGAAATCCAAGTGCATATTAAAAAGAAAGGAACCCTCTCAAGATGGAAACAAATTTTTCTAACTTCGTATGAAATGATATTCATAAGCTAAGACAGTTAAGTTAACATGAATGATCTATTCTGTTTGGTGCTTCCAGAGCATTCAAACATTACAGTTACACATTGTGGCAGGGATCCAAGGTGATTCTCAATTCCATTCTCCAAGAAAATGGGGCTAGATGGTTATTACCATTAACAGGATTATTCTAATTCACAGACTGAGATTCACACATAGGAGCAAAAACTGGTCCCACTTTTCTGGAAAACTGGCAATAGAATAAGAGACTAAAAAACTGAACTAGGAATCCTGCCACTGGGAAATAATCTTGAGATATACAGAAAGTATGTACAAAAAAACTACATACCACAACTTTACAATATCAAATAAGAAAATTAACATCCAGCAATAAAATAAAAAAACTCATTTTCTTAAATAACAACAGTAAAATTCTACATACTGCATTTGGTTAACTATGTAAATATTAGGCATAGAACTGATAAAAAAAAGGACAGTAACTATTTTGTGTGGAGACATAATTCACACCTTTAAAAATATATTTTTGTATATCTCCAAATTTCCTTAAAGTAAGCATTTATTGCTGTTATAATAAAAAGTGTGGCATGTATATAGAAGACATGTATGAACAGGACTCTAGACACAAAGAAAACACACATACATGCACACAAATTCCCAGAGGAATATGTTAAATGCTCTTTGAGATCAAAATGCCAGAATCCTAAGTGCTACCCTAGCCCCCCACTGCCACTTCTAGCCTCCAATTTTCAAAATGTATCTTATATTTATTTAAAAATGAAAAAAGTTTTGTGAGTAGGGTTCCAGAAAGCAAGCTCTTGTTTAATAAATCTGGGTCACAATATGCCTTCTCTTTATCCTTCATAGATTAATCAGAAGTAGCCAAGGACAATTTGTCTCCAAAGAACAGGGCAGTCACAGACTACTCAGAATACTGTAAAAGAGTTCCACTACTTAACATGCTTGGGAGGACAGAAATCTTTTACCTGTTAGGAGCATTGGGAATACACTCCAGCTTTCTCTGGAGAAAAAATAAACCTATCTATGACCTAGCTAATAAGACCAGGCACTTAGGGCATGTAAACTCAGAAATCTCACAAGCATTGCATTTCATCATGTGTAAGATCTGGGCCCTGGAGTGTGAGGTCTGCACCCTACCTGCTGCAGTTGTTGCTGGTTGACTTGAGGTTCCCGGCGGGAGCCACCTTCCTCTTGCCCTGGATCCTCTTCTCCTCGAGAACCCTCTTTCTCCTTGCTCAGTCTCTCTCGAATCACAGGTTCTCCTCGGAGGATGTGGCACAGAATGGCCAGCATGGACTCAGCCATCCGTCCACCATATACCTTCAGGGGTTTCCGGTTCCACAGGTTCTTGATGCAAGTAAAGGCTGCCTGTAAGTCATTTGAAAAGCTGTGTGAAGATCATTTTCTCTCAATTCAAAGCCATAGCAGGAGTAATTATTGTCCCAGGACTTATGGGATAGTCCTTTTGCAATTAGTGCCAATGACAAAATACTAGGTCAGTACTGAGGGGGTGCCTAAGGAAGCACAGAGAAGGGGCATTTAAACTTAACTTGGAAGTACCAACCTGAATTTTACACTTTAAATGTTTATATTTACACCACAGAAAATTCTCAAATGGTTTCTATCCCCTTCTGTAAGGCAGCCCTATCTGGGAGTAGGATCCAGTGGTTTTCCAACAATCAAATTATTTCATCAAGAAGGACAAAACAGAGTGGGAGCTACCTAGTCAGCATGAAAAACTCCTCTTGGTCTTAATATGCTGAATACTCACTTTCTGAGTTACCACAAGGAAGCGGAGGGCACTGAATTGTGGAAAGTTCTGGACACCTCCAGGCAATTTGGCAGGCAGTGAATGTGGAGATTCAAGCACCGTGGTAGGGTTCACCATTTTCTCCACCAGCATTAGCCAGGCATCTAGGAATTCTCCTGTGCCATCAGGTAAGTCTGAATGTTCTAACCCCTCAGCAACAGGAACTTTGCCTCCCATGGACAGAGCCCAATTGAAAGTTCTAAATTCAAATAAGAGGAAGTATGGAGACAGAATATTAGTATTTTAGATAGGGGGGAATTAATAAAGTTCCTAGTCTGTACAATGGCACTACATGTCCCTCGGAGCTACTGCTTCCAATCAGTCCAACATTTTATTACCTTTACTTTTTTGGGGTTTTTATTCCAGCTTTGCTGAGGTATTATTGACATATAACATATACACATTTAAGGTGTACAATTTGAGACACATACTCACTGCAAAATGACCATTTCTACCTTTACGTTAAAATAACCAACCAAAGTGAAATTCAGCTTAGACTCTTCCAACCAAAAGAAGCAGAAAAACGAACATATTCAGAGAAACAACAGAAAATGACAAGTCTGTTAGAAAAATATGTACCAGGTACTGAAAACCAAATGAGGAAAAGCAGAGACCCTTACAAACACCTCTGAGACACGCTGAATCCCACCCTATAAGGAAGATGGAGATAAAAACAGCTAGTTCCCAGAACCATGAAAGGGTACAACTAAAGGCTATCTCTATGTATCCTGCTGTCATGAGATAAGTGACTTCGAAAGTTGTGGGCAGCTAAGGTACACAGAAATGACCAAACTCCAAGAAATGCTTCTCTGTGAAGTAACTTGAGCCTTACTCAAAAAGAGCATTGTGGCCTCCAGAGCAAAGAAATTTCTGCAGCATGAGGTGATAGGGATACTTTCTCTCATCAAACAGCATTGGGGACGTAAAACCAACTGAACAGATGAAGAATGTCAGCCTGAAAGAGAGAAAAAGCAAAAATTTAACCTTCCCTGAGACAGACAAAGAAGCAATGGGAAATTCAAATAAAAGTCAAGAGTAAAGCCTAACACTGCACTGAAGTGACTGACTAGAATTAAGGTGGGTGACTAGTCTGGTTACTAAAATTTCTAAGGTTAAAAAAAGGTGATAGCTCCCACCTATGAACAAATATAAAGTTACTGAATTACAGTTTGATTATAAATGTTTTTAAAAATTTCTATATTCTAGACTAGGTAGAACCAAAACAAGTATCTTACACTGTATTGGGGTATAAATCTAAGTAAAAAAAGGATCTCCAAGTGGCTCACATCCATTTAAGCAGAGAAGGAACCAACTGGATTCTGCACAAGTAGAACCTTACCTGAAGCGGGGAGTAGGTGTATATGGTGGAGGCTGCCAAGATAAGCCCTTTGTGAGGAGCTTAGTGAGGGCAGATGCTGTTGATCGAGCAGCTGGTGTCGGTGCTGTGGTAGTGCTGGCAGCATGATGGCTCCTTCTCTGGCGGACAGGAGACCCCACACAAAGTTTAACAAGGAGTCCAAATAGCTCAGCAAGTGCTCGGCCTAATCTAGAGGAAGCTGGAACCCAAAAGTCAGAACGTCACTTAAAATGCCTGGAGAACTTTAAAAATAGCAAAAATGTTAGTGTCTTCGACCAGAAAAGATCATATATACCATATACCATATATTGTCTGATCACAGTATTAAATATATGATCCCCAAAGGAAAAAATATTGCTAATAAAGCATAAACATTTTCTAACGTGACTTTCTTAAGGTGTTAGGTTCTAAGTGTTTCAAATTTTCATCTTTGTAGGATGCTTTTTGGTACATATTGTTGAACCGAAAATGCAGAATGTAAATATAAACATATAAAAGAAGTATTTTCTTTCCCTTCTCCTGTATGTCTAAATGTATATCTGGGTGGTCCTGTGCTTTTCTTACAACATTTCTCTGTACTTTTATGTTTCTGCAATGAATACTACTCTTAAAATCATAAATGAAAATGCTGCACAGCATTTCTAAAATAACACAATTTCTTCATGATCCAGAGATAAGAAAGGCTAGGTCTGAATCAAAGTACATCTCTTAATTACATAAATGCACATATGAAACTATTGTGAAAACACAGGCTCTACTTGAGCTGGCATCATGTACCATACCCAAACTTAGTAAGTTCTGAGATATACAGCATAACAAAGAACAGGCCTTTCTTCTTCTTAATCCATCCAAATTAGGATTTCCTAATTCTAATTAGGGAATAGGCTACAGATACTTATAGTGCCTGGCTGGAGGTTGGATATGCCCAGACTCTGAAACCCAATACATCCAAACATTAAGTTTGTACTTTTTCACTGCTACTTTCAGTTGAACAAATAGCAAAGTGGATCAAAGGAAGGCAGCAAGGAAAAGAGAGGGGGAAAAAAAGGCAAGTAATCACAAAGAAGTAAGACATCAAAAGCACGGGCTGAGCCCAAACAGAAACCCCAGAATATTTCCAGGTCACAGTAGTCCAAGAGGTCTAACAAAGAAAGGGGACGTAAATTTTCCTGGATGGCCAATCTTCCTTCACTTTGGGGTTAGTGGTGTTAGACCTCCAATTTAAAACAAAAGGAGTAGAATTAAATAAGTTGGAACAGAACATAAAATTCAAGCAGGTTCAAAGTAAAAATGGAAAGACTATTTTTTGCTGGATTTTGGGTAGAGCTCCATATTCTGAGGAGTTACGTCTTCACTTTCCTCTATATATTAAGGTGTCAGAAAGTGGCAAATATTGAGGTACATCCAAAATAGGTTCCCCACACACTGAAATTACATTAAGGGCAGAAAGATGGAAAGGACAGATTAGTACA
Organism: Smutsia gigantea; assembly: GCA_032199065.1. Taxonomy (NCBI): domain Eukaryota; kingdom Metazoa; phylum Chordata; class Mammalia; order Pholidota; family Manidae; genus Smutsia; species Smutsia gigantea. Next base: position 28,152 of record JAVSCE010016406.1, on the reverse strand, counting down.
TCTTTAATGTGGTCTTGTATCATGTTAATGTAGTCTCCATAGAACTGCCAAAGTAACTATTTATTAAAACACAAATCAACCATGTCATTTGCTAGCTATGTTTAAAGGGAGAGAGAGGGGAAGAGGAGATTGGGTGAAGTAGCCAGACAAGTAATAGGAAAGCAGGAGAACTTAGTATCACAAAAACCAAGAAAAGAGTATTTTGAGGAGGTTGAGGTGAATCAACTATCATGCTGCAGACAACTGAGAAGGGGACTGAAAAGTTTCCAATGGACTTAGTAACAGGAAGGTTACAGGTACCTTGGTGAGACATTTCAGTGGAATGGTAGGAGCAAAGGCCATTCGAAGTAGTTTAAGAGTAGAAGGGAAGAAATTAAAGACAGGGAGGTGCAGACAGGGCTTTCAAGAAGTGATTCTCTTATCTCTGTATTCCTAAGCTATCAGTAGTGTTTGTAGTGTCACATGGTAGACACTCAATAAAGTAGCCTGAAAATGAGCTACCAAAGTTAAAAATTTCCTTAAAGGAAAAAACACAGCCATACCAACTCAATTTATTTGTGGACTGGGTAAGGCTCTGAAAGCCAGAAAAGGAAGCAGAAAGAAGAAAATCACTCACCTGATAATAAAGGCTTGATTTGCTTGATTCTGGCAGCCATGGCAGGTGTGATTTTAGATTTGCCCTTAGAGTCTGAAGCAGTAGGTTCATCTGTCTCCATGGGAGCCAGTGTGTCACCATCAAGACCAATGCCTTCCAACAAGCCCTGGGTAGAAGCATCCATACTTCCAGCCGTTCCATCCTGTTCCCCATCTGTAGACATAAAAGGGGAGCAATAAGACCACAGTGAGCCAGCACTTACCTGGTTCCTTGTTTTGAAGAGTCCCAAGAAAGAGCTAGCTATAGTGCTTGTTATTCTTTAAATGTCCATGACTTCATAAATCTGAAAAGAAAAAACACAACAACCCAAAACTGTCCTGATATGCTCCTCTCGTTGGAGCCCTTATAAGTAGCTAATACAGACATCTTCCAATGAAAGCATACAAGCTACCTTGGAATACTGTAGACACTGCATGATCCAGGGATACCATTCACATAGACTACAGTGTGCATGGTGCTCCCATGCTGTCAAGGTACATGCTTGCTAGAATTTTATAGCCTGTTAATAATCTCAAATTGGACAGCAAAGAGTACTGGAGAAACGTATTTCCTAGCATTTAAGATTTTTGGGTATAAATGTGAGTTTTTTTTTAAAAAGGCAAACTCTATAAAACACATCACCAAGTTTTCTTTGTAATGCTCTAGAAAATCCATGGGAAAATGAAATCATTTTTGTTAAGTTTGTGAAATTGCTGGGAAAAATATGTACAGATAGGTGAGGCAATTCTTTGGTAGTAAGTCTAATTTTGTTCTCTGTTCCTAGGAAATTATTTTATTCTTTCTTTGAGTTAAATCTGGTATATTCTGACTTAAATCTGAGATTCTAATTTTTGCTTTGGTCCATATTCTCCAAAATTAATCTCGGCAGAGGTTTGTGTTTATTTTATTCTGTCTCTACTTCCATATTAACTAGCTGTCATACAAGTCCTTATTTTTTGTACTATAAGTTACAGCTGCTTTATTAGACCCTTAGCATTTTCCGTCCTTAATAACCTCAGTACAATTTTTTAAGCATATCCAATAGATTTTTATACATAGACCTGTCTTCACTGCTTTAAGCTTATCAGATTTATTTCCTCCCTGATGAGGAATATAAGAGAAAAGTATTACCTAGAAAAGTTGATTTTGTTAACTTCAGGCTTTACTATGTTAGAAAATTCTGCATAATTTTTTGCTTATTGAAATTTGGAACTTTTATTGTGATATAACATAAAAGCTACTCTCTAGAATAGCACTGTCCGATTAAGAAATAAAGTGTGAGCCTCATAAATAATTTCAAATTTTCTAGTAGCCATATTAAAAAGTACAAAGGAACATATAATTTTTAATAATATATTGTTTATCCCAATATAATAAAAATTATTTCAACTATAATCAAATATAAAAATTGGGATTTAAAAATTTTTTAAAAACAGGAATCTATACTTATAGTACATCTCAATTCAAATTTTAAACTTCCATTAGAATAAACTATAATAATCTGTATTTACATTTCATACAATTTAATTAAAAAAACAGATTCATATACCCAGGTGCCAAGCATATTTCAAAGTCTTCCAACAACTGAATACTGTAATAGTTGTTTTATTTAAATTAACAAAAATTAAAAATTAAGTTTTCTACATCCAACCTACAACCTCATCTTAACTACATCTGTAACAACCCTATTTCCAAATAGGTTCACAGTTTGGGGTGCTGGGGAGTCAGTGCTCCAACATAATTTTTGAGGGGGGGGCACACAATTCAACTGTAACATCCTCCCCTTAACAAGAGGAAAGAAAGAAAAAGTGAAAGATGGAGAGACAGAGTGAGAAAGGGAAGGACTAAGGAGGGAGGGAGGGAGAGCAGAGGAAGAAGAAAATTTTTTATTTTAGTTGTACTAGCCACATTACAAGTGTTCAAGAGTCACACATGGCTAGTGGCTACCATATTGGACAGTGTAATTCTAAAGTATTTCACAGGCACTTAAAGCAATCATTTCTCATTTTTCACCTATGAAATTAAGCTTCTGAAAAATAATCATATAAAAATTAAAGTCCTACTACACTCTTTGACAGATTTATTTCTAGGAATCAATCTCACATTTGCATACAACTACATAAAAAGACGTTCATTTCTCAAAACAGCACATTACAAAATTAACAAGGAACAGTTAATTCATGGTACCATCATTACATGGCACTTAATGCTACATGAAAAGAGATCTATCTAAGATTATCACAACTATGTTAATAAAACACATCCTTAAGAAAAAGGATTAGGCAAACACTTCTAAAATATTGTTTTTTTTGTGGTATGAGTATGGGTGATTCTTCTTTCTCCATCTTTTTATTTATTTTTTATTAAAGAATCATTGATATACAATCTTATGCTGGTTTCAAATATATAACATATATTCATGCTGGTTCAATAGTTGCCCATATTATTAAATCCTTACCCTCTCTAGTGTGGTCATTATCAATCAGCGTAGTAAGATGTTACAGAATCATTAACTATTGTTTGTGTTGTACTACCATCCCCGTGACCAATTTATAGTGTGACTGCAAATTATTGTGCCCCTTTATCACCTTTGCCCTCCTTCCCCTTCCACCCAAGCCCCTCCCCCTTAGTAACCACTAGCCCTGGATAGTTGTCTATGAGTCAACGAGCTATGTTGTTCCTTCTGTTTTGCTTTGCTTTTATACTCCAGAAATAACTGGAATCATATGCTATTTGTTTTTCTACACCTGTCTTATTTCACTGAGCATAATACCCTCTAGATCCATCCATGTTGCTGCAAATGGGAGGATTTTTTTTAATGGCTAAATAATATCCCACTGTGTATATGTACCACTACTTTATCCATTCATCTATTGATGAACACTTAAGCTGCTCCCATATCTTGGCTATTGCAAATAGTGTGTCAATAAACATGGGGTGCATTTATCTTTTTGAATCATGGATTTGTTTTCTTCGGGTATATTCCTAGGAGTGGAATTACTGGGTCGCATGGTATTTCTATTTTTAGTTTTTTGAGGAACCTCCACACTGCTTTCCACAGTGGTGGAACCAATTTACATTCCCATCAACAGTGTAGGAGGGTTCTCATTCTTCGGTATCCTTGCCAGCATTTGTTATTTCTTGTCTTTTGGATAGTGGCCATCCTGACTGCTATGACGTGATGTCACTGTGGTTTTAATTTTCGTTTCCCTGATGACTAGTGACGTGGAGCATCTTTTCATGTGCCTGTTAGCCATTTGCATTTCTTCTTTGGAGAAGTGTCTGTTCAGGTCCCCCAACCATTTCTTGATTGGGTTTTCTGTATTTTGTGTTTGAGGTTTATGAGTTCTTTATACATTTTGGAATGTTAACCCCTAATATGATAAAGAATTTACAAACATATTTTCCCATACTGTAGGATGCCTTTTTGTTCTGCTGCTGGTGTCCTTTGCTCTACAGAAGCTTTTTAGTTTGATGTAGTCCCACTTGTACATTTTTTATTTTGTTTCCCTTGCTCGAGATGTATTCACAGAAAAGTTGCTCATACCTATTTTGCTATGCTTTCTTCAAAGAGTTTTATGGTCTCATGATTTACATTCAGGTTTTTGATCCATTTGGAGTTTACTTTTGTGTATGGAGTTAGAAAATAATCCAGTTTCATTCTCTTGCATGTAGCTGTCCAGTTTTGGCAACTGTTTTTTCTCCATTGTATATTCATGGCTCCTTTATCATATATTAATTGACCATATATGTGTGGGTTTATTATCTGAGCCCTCTATTCTGTTCCATTCATCTATGGGTCTGTTCTTGTACCAGTACAAAATTGTTTTGATTACTGTGGCTTTGTAGTAAAGCATGAAGTCAGGGAGAATACCCCCAGCACTGTTCTTCTTTTTCAGGATGGCTTTGGCTATTCGTTGTCTTTTTTGGTTCTGTATGAATTTTACAACTATTTGTCCTAGTTCACTGAAGAATGCTGTTGGTTATTTTGATAGGGATTGCAATGAATCTGTAAATTCCTTTGGGCAGGATGGTCATTTGACAATATTAATTCTTCCTAACCATAAGCACGGGATAGATTTCCTTTTATTGATGTCTTCTTTTAATTTCTCCCATGAGTGTCTTATAGTTTTCAGAGTAAAGGTCTTTTACCTCCTTGGTTAGATTTTTTTCCTAGATATTTTATTCTTTTGATGCAATTGTAAATGGAATTGTTTTCCTGGTTTCTCTTTCTGCTAGTTCATCATTAGTATATAGGAATGCAACAGATTTCTGTGTATTAATTTTGTATGCTGCAACTTTGCTGAATTCAGTTATTAGTTCTAATAGTTTTTTGGTGGAGTCTTCAGGGTTTTCATGTCATCTGCAAATAGTGACAGTTTAATTTTTTCCTTACCAATCTGGATGCCTTTTATCTCTTTGTGTTGTCTGATTGCCGTGGCTAGAACTTCCAGTATTTGTTGAGTAAATGGTGAGAGTGGGCATCCTTGTCTTGCTCCTGATCTTAGAGAAAGAGCTTTCAAGTTTTTTAAAAGTATGATGTTGGCTGTAGGTTTGCCATATATGGCCTTTATTATGTTGAGGTATGTACCCACTATACACATTTTGTTGAGATTTTATCATGAATGGATATTGAATTTTGTCAAATGCTTTTTCAACATCTATTGAGATGATCATGTGGTTTTCATTGTTCCTTTTGTTAATGTGATGTATGATATTGACTTATGAATATGGTACCATCCTTGCATCCCTGGAATAAATCCCACTTGGTCATGATGGGTGATATTTTTAATGTATTTTTTAATTCACTTGCTAATATTTTGTTGAGGATTTTTGCATCGATGTTCATTGGGGATATTGGTCTATAATTTCCTTTTTTTTGTGGTGTCTTTGGTTTTGGTATTAGAGTGGTACTGGCCTCATAGAATTAGTTTGAAAGTATTCCCTCCTTTTCTACTTTTTGGAATACTTTAAGGAGGATGGGTATTAGCTCTTCATTAAACGTTTGGTAAAATTCAGCTGTGAAGCCATTGGCATCTGGAATTTTTGTTTTAGGTAGTTTTTTTGATTACCAATTCGATTTCATTGCTGGTAATTGGTCTGTTCAGTTTTTCTTCTTCCTGGGTTATTCTTGAAAGGTTGTATTTTTCTAGGAATTTGTCCATTTCTTCTAGGTTGTCCAATTTATTGGCATATAATTTTTCATAGTTATTCTCTAATAATTCTTTTTATTTCTCTGTATGTTTAATTATTCCCTGTTTCTAATTTTATGTGTGTGTACTCTTTCTTGATAAGTCTGGCTAGGGGTTATGTATGTTGTTTATTTTCTCTAAGAACTAGCTCCAGGTTTCATTGACTTTTTTCTATTGTTTTATTCTTCTCTATTTCATTTATGTCTGCTTTGATAGTTATGATGTCCCTCCTTCTAACTTTGGGCTTCATTTGTTCTTCTTTTTCTAGTTTCTTGAATTGTTGAGTTTAAACTGTTTATTTGGGATTGTTCTTGGTTTCTGAGGTAAGCCTGTATTGTTATGTACTTTCCTCTTAGAACTGCCTTTGCTGCATTCCACAGGTTTTGGGCTGTTGAGTTTTTTTTTTTCTGTTTGTCCCCATGTAGTGCTTGATTTCCATTTTAATTTGGCCAATGATCCACTGATTATTGAGAAGCACATTCTTTAGCCTCCATGTGTTTCTAGGCTTTTTTGTTTTCTTTGTGTAATTTACTTCTAGTTTCATACCATTGTAGTCTGAAAAGGTGCTTGATACCATTTCTATCTTTTTGAATTTATTGAGGCTCTTTTTGTCGCCTAGTATGTGATCTATTCTGGAAAACATTCCATGTACACTTGAGAAGAATGTGTATCCTGCTGCTTTTGGGTAGAGTGTTCTCTAGACATCCTTGAAGTCCATCTGATCCAGTATATTTTTCAGTGCGTCTGTTTCCTTATTTTCTCTCTGGTTGATCTGTTGGTGTGAGTGGTGTGTTAATGTATCCTAAAATGAGGTGTTGCAGTCTATTCCCCCCTTTGATTACGTTAGTATTTGTTTCACATATTTAGGTGCTCCTATACTGGGTGCATAGATATTTGTAATGGTTATATCGTCTTGTTGGACTGATCCTTTTATCATTATGTCATGTCCTTGTCTCTTGTTACTTTGTTTCAAAATCTACTTTGATATAAGTACTGCTACTCCTGTTTTTTCTATTATTTGCATGAAATATCTTACTGCATCCATTCACTTTTAGTCTGTGTATGTCTTTGTGTCTGAGTCTCTTGTAGGCAGCATATAGATGGGTCTTGTTTTATTATCTATTCTGCCACTCTATGTCTTTTGATTAGTGTGTTCAGTTCATTTACATTTAAGGTGATTTTTGACAGATTTGTACTTACTGCCATCGTATTGTTTTCTCTGTTCCTTTTTCCTCTCTTATGCTCTTCTCTTGTTATTTGATGGATATCTTTAGTGTTGTGATTGGATTTTTCTTTTTCTTTCTTTCTTTTATTGTGTTATCTACTGTAGGCTTTAGGTTTGTGGTTACCAAATTCCAAGGATAGCTTTCTTACTATATATAACATTCTATCTTAAATTGCTGATTATTTCTAAGACAATCTAAAGGTACTTTTCTTTCTTACTCCTCCTCCACACTTTATATAAAGATGTCATAATCTGTACTTTTTGTCTATCCCTTAACTGATTTTTGTGAGTAGTTGATTTTGCTTCTTTTAATTTTGTACTTGCTTGGTCTACCACATTTACTGTGGGTTTGACTGGTGTAAGCCATTTTGTTTTAGGAACATTTCCACCTACAGCAGTCCCTTTAACATATCCTGTAGGGCTGGCTTAGTGGTGGTGAATTCCTTTAATTTTTGCTTATCAGAAAATTGTTTATTCCCTGCTTCAAATTTAAATGATAATCTTGCTGGGTAGAGGATTCTTGGTTGGAGGTCCTTCTGTTTCAGTACATTAAATATATCCACTCCCTTCTGGTCTGTAATGTTTCTGGCTAAGAATTCTGATAACCCGATGGGGTTTTCCTTATAAGTAATTCTTTTCCTCTCTCTGGCTGTTCTCAATACTCTGTCCTTCTACTTAATCTTTGCCAGTTTATTATATGTCCTGGTGCTGTCTTCCTGGGGTTCCTTTTGTTAGGGGCTCTCTCTGTTTCCATCACCTGAGTGTATATTTCCTTTCCCAGACTGGGGAAATTTTCAACCATTATTTCCTAAAAGAGACTTTCTATCCGTTTGTATTCTTCTTCTCCTTCTGGTACCCCTATTATGTGAATATTGTTCTTTTGGATTGGTCACACAACTCTCTTATTATTCTTTAATTCTAGAGATCTTTTTCTGTTTTTTTGGTTTAATTGTTTTCCTGTTCCCTAATTTCCATTTCATTTACAGTTCCTTCCACCTGTGATAATCTGCTATTAAATTCCTCTATTGTATGTTTCATTTCAGATACTGTATTATTCAGCTCCAAATAGCTCTTTTGCAGGTCTTCTTTTTGTTGAAGTCCTCCCTGAGATCTTGAATATTTTTCTGTAGATCTGTGAGCGTGCATATGACTTTTACTTTGAAATATTTATCAAGAAGATTGTTGATTTGTTTCATTTAGCCCTCTTTCTGGTGTTTTGTCTTGTAGTTTTGTTGGGAACATATTCCTCTGCTTCCTCATTTTGTCAGGTTTTCTGCATTTCTTCCTATGGAGTAACAGCTTTATGAAGGAGGTACCCTCTAGTGCCCAGAAGCTCAAGACCCTTTATTTTCCAATGCAGGAGCCCCAGCTGTTGGCATGCAGTGGGTAGAGTTCCCATTTGTGTCTGGCTTGTAGTGGTCTGATTCAAGGTGGGAAGTTTGCTTTGGCCATGCCTTTGTAATCAGCACAGAAGTCTGTGCTGGAGTTACTGTGGGCAGGGCCACTCTCTGCCCCGGCCTGTCATGTAGGACCGAGCACCCATGGGGAGGAAGGAGTTCTTGGCACTGGCTCTTGCAGGTATCTCTCCTGCTGGGCTGAAACAGAGCCAAGAAAGCTGGGAAGGTCTCCACCTGCCCTACCTGGCACCAAAGTCTGACACTACTGCTGGACCAAGTGGGTTGTCTGCTGGCTGTGTGCACAGGGAGGAGCCTCGGGGCTGCACAGCCAGCGAGGGTGACAGAGTGTCTGGGGCTTCTGAGAGTTCCTAACCTGTTGCACCAAGGGCGGCCTGGGAGGTATTGTCCACCTGCCCTCTCTCCGGAGAAGAGAACTCCATCCAACATTCACCCTCTAGCACCCCTCCTGTTGCTGGGAAGTCTTGTAAACTGCCCACTTTGCTTTTGTCTCAGGGGGACAGGTGGAGCGTGCTTGTTCTCTGCTAGCGGCTGAGATCTCAGCCTCCCTGAGTGTTCCACCTGTCTTTGTTGTGAGCCCCGTTAATCATGAGAACACCATGTAATGTGGGCTTGTGCTCCCGGAGCAGATATCCAGGGCCAGGTGTTCAGCAGTTCTAGGCTCCTACCCCCTCCCTATTCTGTTTCTCCAGCCTGTGGGCTGGGGTTGGAGGAGGACTTGCCACTTATGTTTTTCTGTGAGGTCTTCTCTTCTTTCCCAGGTCATTTTCAGGTTTAATTGTATTTATTGCATTTTCATGTTTTATGTATTTTTGGGAGGTGGTTTCTGCCATGCCTTCCTACTCCACTATCTTTTTCTCTGCCTCACATCTTTTAATTTTTACTGTATGTTTTTATAGTAAAAAATGACTGAAAACAGTTTAATTTAAAAATAATTAAAAGTCAATGAAAGGTCAAAAACTGAAGACTACAGATGATAAGCTAACTAAATTCTCACAACAGACCTCTGAAGACACAGAGACAAAACTTGAGAGAATGACTGAGGATTTTAGTTTCTTGGAGTTACCTGATCTTTTTCCGCCCTGGATCGTACCTGCCTTCTCATCCTTTGGAACTAGTTTCTGCATGTCTGCCTGGCCAAATTCACACCCAGATGGTAGGCTGCAACAAGAGAAACAGTGAACAAAAAAACCCTACTTGATAGCTTATCTTCTTATGTTGTGCTTGGTCTCTAATCTGCTTGGCTGACAAGATCTTTCTTACAGATGTTAACCTAATAAAACATCTACAATGATTGAATTCCTGAGGGTTTCCAACTCAACTCTTTAGATCTGGCTAACAGTAAAACCAAATTTTAAACACCTACCATGCTGATACAGAATAATTACGTTATCAGTCAAAGATAAACAAGATGACACATTTGTTAAGTAAGTCCCTAGGCTGGTAAGTGCAAAGAACAATGCTATGGACTGAATGTTTGTGTCCCCTCAAAATTTGTATGTTGAAATCCTAATGCTCAATGTGATGGTACAGTAGGTAAGGCCTTTGGGAGGTGCTTAAGTCATGAGTGGAAACCTCATAAATGGGACTAGTCCCTCAATAAAAAAATCTCCAGAGAGATTCCTGGCCTTTCTACCATATGAGGATTCAATGAGAAGTCTGCGACTCAAAAGAAGCCTCTCACCCAACCTTGCTAGCACCGTGATCTCAGACTTCTAGCCTCCAGGGCTGTAAACAATAAATTTCCACTGTTTATAAGAAACCAGCCTGCAGTATTTCGTTGTAGCACCCGAAATAGGCTAAGATAGACAAGGAAACCTCTGAACTCAATACTATACCCTTATATCCTGGACAAAAGCAATCCTCCAGGCTCACTGTACTTAGTTTCTTGTTACGAAAGACAGCAGAGATAATAGAAAGAGATGACCATTACCTTACCTGTTTGGGGTACACAGGGAGAGGAGGACAGTGCTTTCCCACACCAAGGAACAGTATAACTGGCTCAGCTTGCTCAGAACACTCAGACCCAACTGAGAGCCCCACTGGTTTACAGAAATGGAACGAATTTCACTCTGCAACCAAAGTAAAAAAAAAAAAAAGTTACTTTTGGGGGATGCCCTCTGAGTAATTATATTCAAAATCAACTGGATAAGGGATATTATTTCTCCTTGTGATTCTCACAGAGTTGTCCATTCATCAAAATATCCATATTTAAGATCACAGTTCCACAAGGTATTCTCTTACAATATTTTCAATCTGTCTATAATATCCCTTCTCATCTCTTACTGCTTTCTGTGAAAGAAAAGAGTCATAGGCAGCTCTGTTTTTCTAAATCAAAAAACGGTTTTGCATATTCACTGGCAGCTTTCTTATTTTTTTTAAGCAGTGGGAGGGGCTTATTTTCCTCTGATTCATTTTGATAAATATTTGGATTGACTTTATTCCTTGAATTGAACATTTTAATTTTATTTCATTTAATAAAGAAAAAACCATAAATCTCTATGCTTTGTTACATAATTTAATTATTTTCTAAATAATTTGTAACTATACTTTTCATTTGATTTGATTCAAGGAATATACTTGTTCTACAGCATAAAACAGTGTTGCTGAAATGTATCATTAGTCTTTAGAATTGATTACTTGAGAACTAATGGTAGTAAAAGCACGAGTATACAGAAAACCCTGCCTTTCTGGAAACACAAGCAGAACTTCACATGGATTTTAGGCATAGGGTTTGATATTTAGGGAATCTTTAGTAATCTACTACCATTGAAATAAACGGTCAAATTTCCTTCTTGCCATGCCATTATCAGGTCTAAATGCATTTGTAGAATAATTAGGAACTGGTAAAGTCAGGTGAGCACCCAATTGAGGCCTGCCTACTAAAAAGCTGACTGTACTTCCTAGCAGGCCTAGTTGGATGCTACAGATCTATTAATACCTATTATTTATACCACTGTTTTTCATGCTCAAGAAGGTCCAGTTCATAAAAAAAATTTTAAGGTCACCCAACTTCTAATGAAAAAAATACTAAGGCTAAGTGAAATTAGACAGCAACTTAAAGCATAAACCTAAGTCACCCACCAGAAAAAAAAAAATCACCCCAAAACTTCTTTCAATAGCTACTAGCCCAGGTAGAAATGCTTCTAATAAGCACAGTAAGATGCCAGGTTTATGTCCAAGGTTTCACCAGCTTTACACTTAAAATGTTCACTCCTAAGATATTTATTTACCTGTCCAACTCTGCAAGTATGAACAAACATCATAATATAGGCGTGGGCAGCAGTGAGTGCATGCAGCAGAGGCGTGGCCTGAGCTGAGAGAGTAGCATCAGCAACATTGCCAGCACAAGCCAGTTCTCGCAACAACACTGAGCCCCCAGGGGACTCAATTGGGCGGTGTAAGGGCTCTAAGGAGGAGAGGATGGAGTCCAGTTGAAGGAGACCCTCCTGAAGGACTTTGGGTTCATGTGACAGTGTCTGAAACAAGAAGAATATTTAAAGCATTAATGTATAATGAACTTCATATACATGATGTCTTTAACAGTCAAAATGGAAAAAGTGGAAGACAAGTCTCACAAATTTCTGACTTGATCATGGTCTCTCACCTGGTAAATGATGAAGCCAAATAATGAATGCAGTTATGACATAACTCCCAACACCTCTTTCTAAAACAACACATTACTTCTCTCAAATGAGAGGCTTTTAAACATGGTGATCCAATCCTACTTAAAAGCCTGTAATGGCCAAAGTAGAATACTATTATAGTGAGGACTCTATGATGTAAGATTAATTCCAAATTTGCTCAACAGGGATCAATGTTAGGCAAAGTTCCAAAGAATGGAAAGGAACCACTACTGCAAATGTTCTTTCCTTCCCACAAAAAGAGATGTTTCTAAGATGGGCATCAGCTATACAAACTCATTTTTTTTTGAGACAACTTAAGGATTATATGGCCCTTCTTATTTCTTTTGAGTCTGCAGAAAAATCTAACAGTATAACACTATCACTTGCCATTCAAAGGTGGGAAAACTTATGCACTTTCCATGCCTTTAAATAAATCTATCCATCCTCACTTAATAGCTTAGAGATAGGATAAAGATGGAGCAGCCTTTTTCCCTCTCTCTTATGAACAGCACCATTAAATATAAGCAGAGAGTAAAGCAAAATAAAACATTAAATGCAGGTATGTTACAACTATGGATCTTTACAAGTCTGTAAGCAACTGGATTTGATTTTTAGTAGAAATTACTTACTACTGCACAACCCAGCTAATAAAGAAGCTTCACAGATTTAACATGATTCCTATAAAAATCTCAATGTCTTTTTTTGGATAGAGATAGGAAAATCTCTCTTCAAATTCATATAAAATCTCAAGGGGCCCCAATAGCTATAATTAACTTGAAGAAGAACCAAAGTTGAAGGTTGCAAAATTCCTGATTTCCAAACTTAACACAAAGCTACAGTAATCAAAACTGTAGTAGTGGCATAATGACAGATATCAAGACCAAAAGAATATAATAGAATGCCCAAAAACAAACCCTTGCATATATCAAATGATTTTTGACCAGGATGCCAAGACACAGGTGCCATACGGAAAGGAGTCTTTTCAACAAATAGTGTTTAGAAAACTGAATATCCACATGCAAAGGAATGAAGTTGGGCCTTACTACATACCACATAAAAATTAACTGAATAGATCAAAGATCTAAATTTAAGAGCTGAAGCTACAAAACACGTGGAAGCTGCCACAGGGTAAAAGCTGCATGACACTGGGTTTGGCGATGATTTCTTAGATATGACACCAAAATAACAGGTAACAAAAGTACAAAAAGATAAACTGAACCTCATAAAAATTAAAACCTTTTGTGTGTTAAACAACACTGTCAACAGTGAAAAGGCAACCCATGAAATGGGAAGAAATATTTGCAAAACATTTACCTGATAAAGGATTAATATCCATAATATATAAACTCCTACAGCTCAACAAAAAACAAACCACTCTATTATGGGCAAAGGACTTGAATACACATTTTTCCAAAGAACATATACAAATAGCCAATAAGTACATGAAAAGATGCTTAACACCACTAGTTATTAGGGATGTGCAAATCAAAACCATGAGATCTCATTTTACATCCATTAGATTGACTATCAAGACACCAGAAAATAGCAAGTGTTGGTGAGGATATGAAAAAACTGCAATCCTTGTGCATCGCTGGCCAGAATGTGAAATGGTAGAGCTGCTGTGGAAAACAGTATGGCAGTAACTCAAAAAAATTCAAAATGGAACTGCCATATGATCCAGCAATCTTACTTCTGAGTATATAACCAAAAGAACTGAACGCAGAGTCTCAAGGAAGATCTCATTTATATATGGAATCTAAAGAAGTCAGATTTACAAAACCGGAGTAGAATGGTGGTTGCCAGGGGCTGGGGGAAATGTACATATGTTAATCAAAAGGTACACACTTTCACTTAAAAGATGAGCAAGTTCTGGGGATCTAATATACAGCATGATGACTATAGTTAATAATACTGTATTACATATTTGAAATTTGCTAACAGAGATCTTATGTGTTCTCATTACAAACATGCAAAAGCTGTCTTGAAGAAGTATCTGCACACCCATGTTCATAGCAGCACTGTTCCACATAGGTACAAGAGTTAATACCCAAAATGTCCATTGATGAATGACTGGATAAACAAAATGTAGTTTATACATACAATGGGTATTAATTCAGCCTTGAAAAGGAAGGAAATATTGACTGTGCTAGAACATGGATGAATCTTGAGGACATTATGCTAAGCAAAATTAGCCAGTCACAGAAAGACAAATACTTTATGAATTGCATTTACAAGAAATACCTAGAATAGTCAATTCATAAAGAGAGAAAGCAGAATGGTAGTTACCAAGCGCTGGGAGGAAGAGTGGAATGGGGGAGTTGTTTATACAATTTGTTTTGCAAGATGAAAAACTTTTATGAGACCGGTTGCACAACGATGTGAATGTACTTAACACTACTGGAATTGTAGTGGTGAACATCTTCATCACCGCCTTCGGTGTCCAGAAGCCTGGGGTAGACACAGTGCCCTGGCAGTAGGGGCTCAGATGCCCCCATCACACCCTGCTGCAGCTGCCAGACCGTGGGAGCCGCCTGACCCCTGAAGTTTACCTCCCCGCCTGAGGCACTCCCCCAAACCACTGGAGCCCTGGCCGGGCCCAGTGGACTGTGTCCCAGGTTAAGCCTCCCATGGTTAGGCCACCAGGGGCCAGTGCATGGCCTGCTCTGCCCTCCGCTGCTCTTCCTGGAGTGTGGGCTGGTGAGGTCCAAGATAGAACTGGCGAGCCCCCAAGGAGGGTTGTGGTCACCATGGACACACGGCAGGCCCAAGGATGGGGGTGAGGGGCCAGGGCCAGAGGGGTGGGGAGACACCCTACCCCTTGCCAGCTGTGGGTGGCCCACAGCCTCCATGCTTCCTGACCCAGGACACTGGACCACCAGTGCCCCTTGTCCACTGCTGTGACTGCTGCCTACGGCCATCCGCCAGGCAGGCCCCAGCCCTGCTTTCCTAGGCAGCTACACCAATAAAGCTGAGGTTCCTGCCTTTTTTTTTTTAGCCTTAGGCATAGCCCTTATTCACTTGGACAATGTACAAATATTACAATTTCCTTTTGCTGCAAAAAGTATAAAAATAATCTTTATATAGGAATCCACTCATTACTGCAAATCTCTCTTAATCTCTGTAAATAGCTCTAAATGAAGGAAAATGAATAAATGGGTCGGGGATGGGGGCTATGGGGCAGCAGGAGGTTGGGCCAATCCTCAGACTCACCCGCCCAGATTCCTAGCTAGAGACCTCTGTTCCGGTCGGCAGCCCCTCACAACCTACAGGTTATGAAGGCTAAAGGGCCCAGCAGAAGGGCCCTCACAACCTACAGGTTCTGAAGGCTAAGGGCCCAGCAGAAGGGGGCCACACAAGAGGTCCAGGAGGAGCTGTTAGGGTCAGTGAGTGGGGAGAAGTGAAGGAGGCTGGGGTGAGGATGCTGCAAGTGTCCTGCTGTACCCCAGGCTTCCCTCTGGGGTGGGGTGGGTGTGTAGGCAGGAACAGGGTAGTGGGGCTGGACAAGTTGCCCTATTGGGGTTATGGCGGGTCCTCAGTTTTGTGCCACTGGGTGGCAGCTGAGCCTGGGCTCTGGGAGGGCATGAGGTGAGAGAAGGCCCCAGAAAAGGAGAGGCAAACACTTTGGCTCCACAGTGTAGGAGGTTGAGCCCCTGCCCCTCGCTCTCCTAGCACAGTACAGGTGTCGGTGCAGGAGTGGGAAGTGTGGCTAGAACTGTGCAAGGGAAGGCTGGGGAAGCCAGGGGTCCGTGGCTCTCAAGCTGTGTAGGGGTGGGGTGGGGTGAAGTCCCCAGGCAGCCTCCAGGTCAGACAGTCTGTGGCCCAGCCATACACGGCATGTTCCTATCAGTCAGAGGTTGAGAACAGGCACATCAAAGAGGTCACAGACACCTTCACTTAAAAATATTTGAAGTGGTAAATAATGTCATGAGTATTTTACCATTATGTAAAATAAATAAAGGTACTTCATTTTGGGGGGCAATATTTAAGCAGTATGTTACAAATCAATTATGTTTAAAATACATTACTATCAAGCTTGAAAAAGGAAAAAAAATTACGTCTTAAACAATACCATATTGTTAAAAAGCATCCAAGACAAAGGGTGACACACTAATAAAACCCATATCCAAAGCTTTCATGGAAATACTTTCCCTTCTAATAAACTCAAATTTTAGAACTATATACCAAACTCAGAAATAAAGAATACATGGACTTTTCCATGAGAAGTAACATGACACAGTACTTATTAGTCACAAAACTCACTTGTAGTACACACTCACAAATTTCTTCATTATTTTTTTAGTTGAATGTTAAGGGGAGACCACAGCAAAAACATGTATACAGAAGTATTATAAAATTGATTTCTAAAAAGAAATGAAAATATTTGGCCAGATGCTTCTTACCAATATAGATTTGCAGACACCTGCAACAGCCTGACAGGCTGCAGATGTAGGGAAATCAATGGGCAGATTGGGAAGACCCAAAATGGTAACCAAAGGCAAGAGTCCTTTCTGATTCACAAATTCCTGGCAGTGGTCATCTGTTGTATTATTGCTCAAAATAGATTCCACAAATTTCATCTAGGTAATGAAAAAGAAAAGTTAGTCTGACACCTGGAACTAAAAGGCCAGCTTGGAGTAAGGAAAAGGGTAGCTTTATTGTCATGAAATCAATATTTTTCTAGAATATCAAAACCTCAGGTAAACAGGGATAGATACGATTTGGACCTTAAATATTCAGAAAATAAGGAATCATTACAACTTCTTCCCAATCTACCTTTCCAGCCACACCTGATGTCATATAATTTGAGAATGCAAGCGATTCAATTACTAGTTCAGAGCATCACCACGAATTAGTGGCAGAGTCAGGTCTAATCCCTTAATTTGCTCATTTAGTGCTTCTTGCACAACAATGTGTTGACTTTCTTCTGCAAACAGGCATTACGGATACTTGCCTTCAAATGTGCTCTAGACTAGAACAAACGAATGCAATGAAATTAGGACTCTGGAAGAGTGATTTGGAGTAAATAAGCCATTTTCTAAGGGAAAGAAAGTAAAACATGGTTGACAAACACATAGGCACAAAAGAAACCATCTCTGGAAATCTTGGAAGTGCTTAATGGACTTGAATAAATGCTAAGTGGGCCTCCTCTTACAGGTAAACAATTCAGGAAAATTTAAACTTCACTTTTTCCTATGAGACACATGGGAAATTAAAGGAAAAGGCCATATTAAATTTTTTTAGTAAAAGAGAGGTTAATGTGAAAAATATCAAGTAGTGGGAAAAATATATATGTTGGATACATTCAAAGAACGTAATACTGGACTGGCCTAACAAAGCCTCTTGCTTGGATTACAATGGGGAATGGTAACAATGAACAGAAAATTGGGACTATCCAAGACAAGGAGAGTGTTGACTAATTTTTGGCAAACCAGCTTCACAGAACAAGGTTTGCACATCTTTCCCCACTGTTTTGCACTTTAAGGGACCCAGTGAGAATAAGCATGTAAAGCACTGGACTATTTGGTAACCCCATACATTTTCCAGAAAAGCACACACCTTTAACTCAGTTTGCCCTACCACGAATCTTACCACATTAAGGATATAATCCATCAGGGGAATAGGAATACGTTCCTCTGTACCAACAACCCTGTTAAGGGAGAAAAGAATGAGTTACACAGAAATTCACAATATCAGTGCAAGAGAACAAAGTGAGGAAAGGGACACAGCATGAAATTCTAGACATTTTTCTAAGTTAGACTTATAACCTTTAGTATATAGCACAGAAAAAAATAAGTGCTAAAATAAATTCTGAAGCTAGCTTTCCTAGGCTGACTAGGTTGAAAGCAAAAAGGAGTAACTTACACCTTCACAAACATAGCATTTGTACATATTTCAAAAGTAATTATCCTACCTTAGGCAAACTACCATAGGAGGAATTCACCAATATGAAAATATTAAAAGTGAGTTCAATTAAAAGACCACTTAAACATTTGTTTGGAGAAATTAGACATGCAAAAACATCTTACCATGTTCTTCCATTGGGTTTAAAGTTATGGAGATCAAGAAATATAATTTAATTTTATTCGAAATTCCACACTTAGATGGACAAACCATTCAGAACAGTCAAAGTTGGTCAAGCATGAAGTCAACACCTAAGGCCTCCTTTCCTAACAATCTGTGCTTCTGTCAGAACAGTTCCTGAACTCTCCAAAAACTGTGATCAGGTCTTTTGCTTCCGATGCTTCAATGCTGCACTGCAGATGAGAAGCCTGAAATAACATCACAGCTGCAAAAAATGCAGCTTTTAGCTCAATGGATACATCCTTGCTTTTCCAAGAAATAAACAGAGGGGAAAGAAATGCATAAAATATGTATACAATAAAACTTTTTACTATCTCTTCATTCTCATTCATCTTTCATTGGCCCCAGCTCTCCTGGCATTTAAGACTCAGGGAATCCTTAATCTACTGCTCTTGAGCCATTCCATCAACCCACCAAATAAACATTTATTGACTGGTTATCTACTATATATAAAGTGACTGGGATACAAAACTAAATGAGAAATTGTCCCTGCTCTCGAGGAACATAACCTGATATGAAACTATGACCCACAGCACAAAGACATTTGCCAGCCATAAAGACAGACTAGACAAGGCAAGTGAAGAGGTATCATGAATGGCTGCAGTGGTGAAATATCCAGACCTAGGGTTTGGGTAGGAAGGATGTTGTAAACATGCTCAATGAAGAACTTAGGGAAGAACTTTGTACAAACGGAGGACCTCTAAGTCAGGAGTGAAATGACTGCAAGTTGACTGCAAAGTTTTAACTGTAAAGTTCCTCATCATATCTGCTGCAGCATTCCCTGCTACTTACACCAATTATCCACCCCAACTTGACTGCACCTCCTTGGAAAGAACCCAGTAATCTATCTCTACAGCTAAGGAGCACAGATATGGCTCTAACCCAAGGAAACACTTGCCTCTTTGCAGAAGCCAAATATAATGGCAAAGAGCCTAAATAGTATCATGGAAGGAGACCCAGGTTCTTCCTTCATTTGCTAGATGGAAGTTGGGGAGACGAATAAGAGAGAAAACCAACCAACAGTGGTTCTTAATCCGACTCCAGGAACAAACTTAACTCTTTCAGTAACCACTTTTCTCCCTACCATCATTTTGACTTCCAGGCCCAGGATGTCATACAGAAATAATGACAATGATCAACTCTCTCCAGTGGAAATACCCCTACCAACTGGTTTTATGAAAAGTCACTCTAATCTTAACCTCATATGAAACTATGACCCACAGCATCTTTGAAACAACAAAAGACTGCATTCCCATGGTGAACAAAACAATTTACCTTAACTGTCAAAAACATCCTGCATCTTTCTCTTCTCCAAAACATAAACACATTCTCAAACTCAATTTTACTCTGGTCAATTTTATATGTATATTGCTACTAGAGTCCTTAATCAGAAATAAAGGAGAAGGATTCAAATTGAGTGTCACAGTACAGTGTATGGTCAACAGATCTCATGAGGTTTTTTTTAGAGTGGAAGGGGCAGGACCAGGTCTTTCTTGCACCTCTTGAGGAGACACATCTACCTGCCTTTGGCAAAGAAGCCTTTCCAGAGGACCACCATTCAGGGAACTACTTCTCTGCATTCACTGCCTTTAGGCCCAGACAGATGCTATTCAATTTCCAAAGACGGCATAGATTTATATAACCCATTTCTTTCAAGCTGTTCAGGATAGGTGGTTAAGTCAGGCAAAGTAAATGGTATCAACCACAAAATAAACTATGGTGACCCAAATAAAAACTGTGGTTACTCACTGTCAAGTATATTTATCTCTATCAGTTCTGCTGAGATCAAACAACTTAGAAGGCATAAAAGGCCAAAAGAAAAGGATTCAGAACTACTTGTGAACACCTCTGAAGGTAGAACAGAACTCCATATATTTAGGGTAGACTGTAGTGCCCGTTTCTTTACTCTAGATCTCTAGCTTAAAACCATGTGTCTCAAGATCAAATACAATTTTCAAATACTAGCTGCAGAATTTGGAAAATAAAATATGGGAAAAGAACACTGCCTAAACCTGGAACAAAATTGTTAAGTCAAAAGTCCATCAACAGGAGAATGAATAAACACTGCAGTATAATCATACAATGGAATACTACTCAGAAACAAAGAGGAACAACCTACTGACAGATGCAATAACATGAATAAATCTCAACATGTTGACCAACAGAAGCTAGATACAAGAAAGTATATATATAAGGTATGATACACATGTAAGACTCCACTTACTTCATTTATACAATGTTCTAGAATATGCAAACTTATGCTAAGATACAAATACATAACTGCCTCATTTTAGGATGGAGAAATAGGGAACTAAAAATATGTGCAGTTTATTGTATAGAAGTTATACCTCAATAAAAAATAGTAGAAGAAATTTATTCCTGTATTTAAGGCATGGAAAACAGATGAGGGGATGGGACACTGGCATTTGTTTGAGAGTCCCACTGAGGAATTTTGCATTAGGGGGAATGAAAAGACTTTTGAGAGAGGGGTGGCATACAGTGCAAATTTTTCTAAACCTCTTCACATATTGGCAGGAAGTACATAATAACGCCCATCATAACAACTGCCTGGGATAAGACAATAAAAGGACTTTCCCTTCAATATTTATGGTTTTCAAAATGGAGATTGAGTTTAGACAGTTTCTTGCTTTTCCTTCCAGCCCTAATAATCCATGTAGTGACCCAGCAGAAGCTTCTGAAGTTGGCAGAAATGGAGAAGTATGTATCTGTCAATATTTATCAGACTCTTAAGACATGTTGTGTGAATGAAGAAGTGACACCCAGACCATGAAGAGTACAGAAAACATTGATACCATGAACAGCAACTATAGAGTCCTTTGCAGATTAGAAGCTACATATGGCTAACACTGTGGTAAAGTATTAATGCTGTGGCTCCAGATGTTTACTATCTCTTCATTTGCATTAATCTTTCATTAGGCCCAGCTCTCCTGGTATTTCAGACTCAGGGAATCCTTAATCTACTGCTCTTGAGCCATTCCATCAACCCTCCAAATAAACATTTATTGATTGGTTATCTATTATATACAAAGTGACTGGGATACATTGTTGAATGAGACATTGTCCCTGCTCTAGAGGAATATACAGATTAGTGGGGAAACCATTAGGATATATGAATAATTTAAACAAAACTATTCGGAGAACACAAAAGATCAACTTCCCATTCAGAGGTAAAAGGAAAAGCTGCTTTAAGAATGAAACATTTGAGCTGGCCTTGCAGGAATTTGGTAGGTGGAAAAGGAGGTAAGAAATTTAAAGATGAGGGATATATACAGATAGAACACAGAGATACATGGTATCTCAAAAAAAGCATGGACAGTAAAGAAATACAAGGGCTAAAGAAAATATCAATGTACTGTGATAGCTTGAAATCTGGGCATGTCAGATCTAAGGTGTCTGTATGTAAGATGTTCAAGAAGAAAAGTAGTTATATGCAGATGAATGTACACTGGTTGACTCAAAACCACCATCACCACTCTTATTTAAGAAATCCTTTCCTTGTTTATAGCCAGGAAAGGGAAATCTATCCCACTAGTGTGGGAGCCGTGTTTAGTTACTGCTTGACATAAGTGAAGCCATGTTGTGAACTTCCTCCATATTGTAGAGAGAACTTGTTTATCCTGCAACTTTTGTCCTTGCACAAGTTGTTTTGAGACATGAATGTCTGGGAACAGAGTAACCGTTCCTTGGTCCTGGGAACGGGGAACTTGATTAAGAAAACAACTCTCTGTATGATAAGGTAGTGTCTTTGTTGTAATGCCAATATACTTTGGATAGTTTCATAACAAGACTGCATATATACCAAAGAGAAATAAAGCATTTTGGCTTTCTGCACTGACAGACTGCCCTCCTGTGATCTTTGTATATACAAACCCTCGCCCCCCCCATTCAGGTACTGTTTGACTCCTGCCAGCAGGCTCCGGCAGAAAGTGGTGCCCGAACAGGGACCTGAATACGGGGGACAACAGTGATGGGCCACTGCAGGAAAAGGACGCGTCCGCTTAGAGGCCAAAGTGAGCCAGGGGTGGAGCAGTGAAGCACAGGATTGGTAAGCAGAGCATCAGACACAGTGAGTACTCATGGGGAACGGAAGTAGCAGGATGCTCTTTGTAAATATGCTTAAAAACATGTTTAGAGCCCGCGGTGCATGGGTAGGGCAGCAACAGCTTACACAGTTTTTAGAGTTTGTAGAAAAAATATGCCCATGGTTCCCAGAGGAAGGAACCATTAATTTAGCAACTTGGAACAAAGTAAGAGAAAAATTACAAGAATATTATGATAAACATGGTCCAGCCAAGATTCCTGTAGATACTTTTGGATTGTGGACCTTAATTAAGGATAGTATAGACCCTAGACAGGAAAGAGAAAGACTAGGAAATCCCCCAGGAAGTTGTTATAGATGTGGATCAGTGGCCTCTTACAACTGAGAAAATAAAAGCTGCAGAGCAGTTAGTGCAGAAACAGCTCGACAGCGGTCATATTGTTCCTTCTAATTCTCCTTGGAATTCCCCTATTTTTGTCATTAAAAGGAAGTCAGGAAATCGGAGACTTTTGCATGATTTAAGACAAATTAATGCAGTTCTCAAACCTATGGAACCTTTACAACAAGGTCTCCCTTCTCTGGCTATGATTCCAAAAGATTGAGATATGGCTATCATTTAACTTAAAGATTGCTTTTTTACAATTCCTCTAGCTGTAACAGACAGAGAAAAGTTTGCTTTTACTGTCCCTTCCTTAAATCTGCAGGCTCCTTTAGAGAGATTTCAGTGGAAAGTATTTCCTCAAAGAATGTAAAACAGCCCTATAATTTGTCAGAATTATGTGCACAAGGCTCTCTTATCCCCTCCCTGTGTGAGCCAGGAGCTGTCTCTCCTCTCACTGTATCTCTAAATAAAAGCCTCCCCATAGGTCTCCTACCTTGACTGTTTGTTAAGTTCATTCTTCAGCTCTGCAAACAAGAACCCCAGCATCATTTTCAGGGGCTCGTCTGAGATAACCTCAGAGGTGAGTATCGGCATCCAAGCCTGCCTTTTCTTTCACTGTCCTTATAGAAGGAAGCTGTCTATGGCACACAACATCGGCGCTCGTCAGCCACTTAAATGGGACTAGCCCGGCTGCCGATCTCAAAGTCTCGAGCGACAGGTTCCCCTGTGTTTCCCTCAGTGGACCCCCCGTCTCCCTTGGGAGCCGGGAAAGTCACCTGAGTGGAGGCCAGGATTCCCTTTCAGAGGCATCTCTTTGTATGCGAGGGACTGAGGAAAGCCGTGGGCAACTTCGAGAGTCTAGGCTGAGGCTACACTTCAGCGGCTTCTCAAATGCCCACGTGTCTGGAATCAGACCCCAACAGCCCGACTGGGTATCCATGAGGAGTGACTCTCTTTCTGTCTCTCTGACTTCCAGCCTGCTTTTTCAGGCTGCCCTGGCCTCTGAGTGAGGCAAGGGGCATTCCTAACTTTCTTCTAACTTCATCAGTTTCACAGAACCTGATGCCCACCACTGTAAGGTAAGAAATTGCTCTTATTCCTGACTAAATGCTGTACTCTTTATCTCATAAAATGTGTCTGAGCACTCGTTAGCCACTTAAAAGACGATTAGCGTCGGCTACCAGTTTTAAATCTCTGATTAGAGGCTTGGCCCCTGAAAGAAGTATGCAATATAATGTTATGCAGCTAAATATATCTTGCCACAAGAAAAGAAAATTGCCAAAAGTCCCGTGAACTACTACAATATAGAACTAGTTTTCTAAATTCTTTTAGTGAAAATCTATTCTACTTATTGAGTTCATCATTATCTTCAAAAATTTGAGAGGTTTTTAAACTAGACTCCCTGAAAAGGAAGAAATTTATCTTCTGCAATACAGCCTGGCTTTAAATAACTAGTGCTAGAATGGTACTTGCATTTCATTTCCAGCCCCCTGGACAAACACAGTCCCCATCAGTACAGAGCCTTCATCGGCTCCTTTTAGTCTGAGACCACCTAAACCTTAACCCAGTTATGTTAACTACTCACCCTTAAAACGTATTCTTGCAAATTGAGATATCTTTAATCAAGTAAGCTAAAAAGAAAGAGGGCAATTGAATATTAGTAACTCAAATCTTTATATCAGTTTATCTATCTGAGTATATATTCTTTTACGAAAAGTATTGCTAACTGTAATCATTATGTCTCAGTCTGTATGTTTGTTTGTCTAAATGTGTAAATGAAAAATGTTTTTCTACCTCTGGATGGTATTAATAAAATGAATTTAAAAACAAGCGCTTGTGAAAATTGGGCATTCTAAAACTTCCAGAAGATTCTAATAAAAGATATTAAGCATTAATGCTAATTTAAGTTTAACTGAAATGCACATGTCCTATGGTTATAGCTGCCTGTTTACCTAAGTCATTTCAGTTGATGTTATCTGTTAAATCTTTCAAGAATACAATGCTTAAAGGCTTGACTTTGTCTAATGTTCAGTAAAAGTTTTTATAAGTAATCTAGCATAATTGCTAAAGAGTGTGTAAACAAGTGTAACAAATGAACATCTTAATAATAATATATTAATGTATAACTGTGTGTGTATCTGCAAACAGCCTGAGAATTTTTGTGGTAACCAAAATTCTTAGAGTTTTGCTAAGTTATATGAAGATGTTTTGTGCTCAGTAAAAATTGTGCTGTAAGGCACATTTCCAGAAATGATAAAAAGTGTTCATTGAAAGTTAAAAGTACCTAATGTTTTAAGTTCTAATTAAAACTACTTAATATAATAAAAAAGACATCTCTGCTTGCTAGAAAAGATGTGTGTTTAATAAGAGAAGGTATAAAGAGTAAAAATTCATTTTGTTGAGGGTAAAAGAATGTAACTTCTAAAGTACAGCTGTTTATTTAAAAGAACTCTGAATGTAAAAAGAAAGTTGTAGAAAGTTTGTGGAAGTTGATTCAGTCATGCTGTGTGAAATTAAAGCAAATGAGTCTCAATATCAAGTACACAGCAAATTTAGAATTTTGTTTTCAGTTAAAGACAAAGTTTTCTTAAACTGATTAGTCTGCTCTTCATGTTAAGAGATTGCAAAGAACTTTCTAATTGTTTTTACCAAAGCAGTTTCTCATGCTTAAAGTCTCAATGAGTTCTCTGAGTATTTAAGAAAATGAAATCTTCATATTAAAAGGACTGTAAGCTAAGTATTGTTAACAACTGAGTAACCTGTATTTGCCTTTAAACCTTTTTATTGACATTCTAGTTAAATAATAATTATTAATAACCTACAATTCTATTTAGGCGAGTGCCTTAAAAGCTTTCTTTTGACAACTTTCCAAAATCAAATTCAAAAAGATGCTTTTTACCCCTAGTTAACTCTGATATTTTCCAGAGGGCCCCTGGAAAATGTCAGAGAAATTTTCGCTTCATTAGAGAAAGTATGTGGCTAATTCGGCTTATTTATCTATATATAATCACTTGCTTAATTACCTGGAAAGCACTGTCAAAGAGAATGATGCCAAACTTTGTTGCTGGATGTTTTGTGTTGCAAAAATATCCAAATTTCCTTATGTCAACTGTCTTGTGGTAAGCTCTCCTCAGATCTTTAGCCACTCTCATTTACAAGTCTTTTGTCATTTATAGTCACTGTTGTGTTGCTCCGGAATTAGTGAAGAGCTGGATTTCAGCAGAACAAATATTAAAGATTAAGTAAAGTACAGAAGATGGTCTTGTGTTGCAGGATGCATCCTTCCTGCTCTAATAGATTATCCTGAAAATAATCATGAAAGACTTTTCCGAGCTCTGCCGTCTGATTGTGACAACTTGAGGCTTTGGATCCTGCCTCTGAAGCAGTTACAGCGGCATCCATCCTGCTAGACTTATCATTAGAATGCAAAAAGAAAAATATCTAAGCTGGCCTGTGCGTACAGTGAGACAACAAATTTGACTGCTTCTGTATTATCTGAACTCAATCAAGAGCTAAGAGAAGTGCGAGTTGTAGTGCTTCAGAATCGTGCTACTATAGATTATCTGCTGTTAAAAGAACATATGAAATATGAAGTTTCCAAGAATGTGTTGTTTTAATTTATCTGATTTTTCTGCTTTTGCTATATATCTGTATTCCTGTTCTATTAATGTGTGTACTTAATTTAATTAGTAGTTTGTTAAAACCTATACATGCCTCATACTTAAAATTACTGTGTATCATAATCCTTTCAACAGGTACAGTCACAGGGAGGCCATCAGGTGAGAAATTGGGGGCCAACAGACATGAGACTTAGAACCTCACCCCCATAGTTTTGAGAGAAATCTTCTGCACCTGTGAATATTTTGTTGCCCTTGCCCAGCTCAGATCAAAGCTCAGTCTATAGGCATAGACATGCTCATCTGCAATTACCTTCTAATTGCACTAGATTTATTTTCTATCTTTATTCTACTTCACGTAAATTCAATTAATAGACTTATTTTCTACTGCAGAATATAAGGAAATAAACTTTCTTAAAAGCCTCCTGTTAGAAACTATCTACTTGCTATATTCTCTATTATATCTATGCACTACTTGATAAAGTAAAAAATAAAAAAGGGGGGGGAATGGAGTTCTCACAGAAGAATGTGCAACTGTTAATTTGGAACTTTTTGTTTTGTGTCAGCCTGAGTCTGCAAACAGCTCAGGCTGCACACTTGTTATCTCAAGCAAAGTAAGTCTAAGGAGGTTGGCTGCACACCCCAGACTTCAGGGGATGGAGTTGAACCACAGTTCAAGGAACTGTTATCAACGTAGGGACTGCTCTGTGTTCTTTTTCTCTCCCTGGGAAAGAATAATTTAGCCTTGAAGTCTGTGAAAGAATGATTTAGCCTCCTTCTTCCATGCTTTTTAAAATTAGTTCTAAGAACCTGGCTTACAGTTGCCAGAGACTTACATGGCTTGCAGCTAGCTATATGTGTCCCCTCCCCGAGTGCCAGAATAGAGGCTGGTTAGTCAAAGATGGGTAAGACTGGCAAAGGAAGATACCAAGCTAAGACAGGACACAAACCATGCTGTTTGAAGTCTGATGACGGGTAAGGATCTCCTTTGTGCTTCTCAACCTAAGACAGGCACAGTCTTCTATTATGACAATAGAGTTTGTCATAAAAAATAAAAAAGGGGGAGATGTGGGGAGCCATGTTTGGTTACTGCTTGACATAAGTGAAGCCATTTTGTGAACTTCCTCCATATTGTAGAGAGAACTTGTTTATCCTGCAACTTTTGTCCTTGTACAAGCTGTTTTGAGACATGAATGTCTGGGAACAGAGTAACCGTTCCTTGGTCCTGGGAACGGGGAACTTAATTAAGAAAACAACTCTCTGTATGATAAGGTAGTGTCTTTGTTGTAATGCCAATATACTTTGGATAGTTTCATAACAAGACTGCATATATACCAAAGAGAAATAAAGCATTTTGGCTTTCTGCACTGACAGACTGCCCTCCTGTGATCTTTGTATATACAAACACTTGCCCCCCCCATTCAGGTACTGTTCAACTCCTGCCGGCAGGCTCTGGCACACTAGGGTGGCTGACAATCAAGGGTGTGGCAAGGAAGTACTAAAATTCTGACTCCTTTGCAAAGGAAGTCTTGCTTTCAATCAGGTGTTCTCCTCTTCCAGAAAGAACACTTAAATCAAAACAGAAGATGCTGCTAGAATGAAGGTAAAGTTGTCTTCTCAGACAAGGGTTAAGATATCTGCTCAATAAAGCAATGTGTTTAGTAGTTAATGCCTTTACTGCACCATAATCTTCTCTTAAGTCTAAAGCCACCCTTCAAAACCAGCTCAAACCCATTCATATCCATGCCTAAAATGCTTATGCCTTTCTCAAAACTACTTATCTACTTAAATCAGAAGAGCACTTACTAAGTGAATGAATGTTTGACTGTCCAGAGGGATCACATCGACTTCTAGTATGAAGGTGGTTAAGAGTTACAGCTACAACACAGATACACTTCATCCTTTGCATGTGATGGCTGT
>JAVSCE010016405.1:0-106635 GCA_032199065.1 Smutsia gigantea | reverse complement strand
TGATACATGTTTTTCAAAGACTGTCCATTCATGGTGTCTTGAAGAAATACATCTGAATTATATGTGATTACATTTTGAGATTCATAGGCTTTCGATGCAGAATGGTCAAAGCACTATGTAAGAAGTCTTCATTATGGGAACTAAAGCAAGAAAACTATTGTTTGGGCTAGATATGAGGCTTTTAAAGGTATTTTTATTGTTGAGAGTGAAATTTGACTTCAATTTTTCTTTTGACTAATTTCATAGATTTGTGATGGCATCTGACAAAAATTATAGTTCTGAAAGGAATATCTATAAATATCTATTTATGAGCTTAACAACTTTCTTAATGTTATTATTTCAATAGTTACACATAGCAATACTCAAAGGACATCCAAGTCCCTAGAAAGAAGGCAAGACTCTACCTGGAAGTGATAAAAATATATTTAAAGACAATTTTGTACTTATTTTATCCTTTTATCTCCTTTGCCTCAAGACTCAAGACTATTTTCTGTGGGCAAGAATTATTTAGAAAAGACTGATCATTTGGAAATATGATGCTGATATCCAACCACTTTTATCAATTTCATTACTTCAGACAAATTTCAGTTTCATCTTTCACAAGATGGGCTGAACAAAAGCCAAGGCCAAGACTTTGTTTGCTTTATATTAGATTGTTACCCCTTCTCCTGGATAACTAACCTTCCATCTAATTTTAATATTCTAAAGTTTCAAATTCCTTCTTCTCCCTACTAGCATGTCTTGTATTTAACTTATGTCACAAAACTCTCATCAAAGCACTTTCAGATACATGAAACCACAATGCAAATATAATGCAAATAAGGTATTAATTCAGAAAATTTAAATAAAAATGAATCTTAAATAGATAAAGATGAAATTGAAACCTTTCTTGACAAGATAAACCTTACAAGAAAGTAAGTGATATCACATAAGGCCAAAAATAAAAAGGGAACTACAAATCAGGGCAGTATTTGTGTGAATGCATTGTGACTCCACTGATGAGATATCACTGGTAAGGAGAGCAGGGTTTTAGCCTCTGAATAAGGTTGAACTCTTCTTTTGAACGATGTAGAAAATCTTGCTCTT
This sequence comes from Smutsia gigantea, assembly GCA_032199065.1. Classification (NCBI taxonomy): domain Eukaryota; kingdom Metazoa; phylum Chordata; class Mammalia; order Pholidota; family Manidae; genus Smutsia; species Smutsia gigantea. The sequence goes on along the minus strand of JAVSCE010016405.1, from coordinate 105,549 downwards.
GTAAAACTAGAGCATACAAATAATGTATTATTTTGTATCATCTGTAAAACCTGAAGAAATGTCAAAACAAGGACATTGAATATAGCCTTTGGTAAAAGCTGAAGTGTTACTAAGTGTCCTCATTAACATATCACAATCCAAGCGTTCTTTTCAAACCAGATTGAAAAAGGAAGAAATTGCTAATATATTGTAAGAAGGTTTATATAATTATCAAAATGCATAAAGAAAACTTTTAAAACAGGTATTAAAAAGAATAACAATTTTCAGAGATACTTCATAAGAGAAAAAACATGAAAAAAATCCATTAAGATACACAAAACATACAATTGGCTATGATCTGTATTACACCAGTACCTCAAAACAATTTTCCAAAGGCATTTTTCAGCTGTACCACAGCAAAGATAGGATAACCTTAAGCACAGAACTGAAAAATACAAAACAAATATCTACCTTCAATAGCAATGGAAGCTGTCCAGTTTATTGCTGAGTCTAAAGGGAATTAATTAGTAAACTGCCTTCATCACTATAGGTCTGAAGTCATGGGAAAAGAGACAGTAGTATAGACCTCAACAAAAGGAAGTGTTGGAGGCATAACATGAAAGAAATAAAGAATAATCTTCACTGAAACAAACCTATCTTGTAGTTTAAAAGGAATACTAGTAAGTTAAAAACAGAGTCATTCATTTTAGAAGGTCTTTATGTGGATCAAAGTATGCAAAAGAAATTTTCAGTTTGCCTTAATGAATTCACCATTTATATATTAAGTAATATATGCAAGCTAATTGCTGCAAGCACAAAACACATCAGTGTAAGTTCCTTATATCTACAAACAGTCTGGGAAGAAGGAAAGGATTGAGAAATTCACATGATCACTACAAATGGTTTTTGAAGTTGTACTCTGTACATTGGTGCCACATTTAAGGGAGTACTGTTCTCACAGATATCATAAACTTACATATTTATTAAAACAATTTTTGGCTAATGACAACAAATTATCTTGTTCTTCTGAGTTTAGTTTTTTTTATTTTTAATATAGTTATTTGACAGACAGCAATCAGGAAGGCTATGGAATCACCAGAAAACTTTCCCAATACAATCAAAAAGGATTTACTTTGATAAATTAAGTGCAGTCCAAATACTAGCCTCATCTTCTCACACTCATAAATGTGATGAGGTAAACACAATCTCAATTATTTCTTTGAGGGTCAACTAAGAAGTCCGTAACACTGATAATTAAAAAACAGACAAACAAACAAAAAATGGTAAGAAAAAAGCATAGGTTATATGGGCAACAGAACTACCATGTGAATCAGAATATTTGCCTTTATAGAATGAGTACATTCTTTTCCTGTATGCACCATGACAAGGAAAGCCAAATACATAATGAGATGATTTGATGAAACTCTGAATGAAAGCAGTAACATAGATAAATACATATTTACTAGCAAAGGGTTAAGATATCTTATGTGCATATATATATTCAAAAGAGGGTGGCTTTTGATAATGAGTCCTTAATATTAAAATGTTATTGATAAATGTCCAAGCCCCCCTTTTACAGTGAGGATGGCATCATTAAAGGAGTAATAATATCTGAAGTCTATAGATGTAGCCGTCTTGCTATGGGCGTTTGTATACACATACCTACATCTGCAAATATTTGGACGGACATGAACACTGTTCAGCTCTCTGACTCTTTTTCTTGGTTTTCTTTCATCAGCTCTTCTGATTGATACATATTTCATTTTTATGTGCTCACATGTATCCATTGGTCTCCCTTTCAGCTGCTGGTTTTCTGAACCATAAAATGTATGACTACCCTTTAAGTAATAATGTGTTGACTTTTAAATTTACATCAGAGAACGTACAGTTGTTGAGTTAGGATTAGATGGAGTTTGTCCAAAATTGCAGCACAGTATTTATTAATAATGATTACTAAAATGAAATATTATTATGGCTACTAACAACTTTCTCCCTTATTGTGGAAGTTATGATTCTTTGAATTTCTTGTTTATCGAAAAAGGGAACTGTTTAGCTACAAAAATAATGAGATTTTATGTAACATATGGTTTCACGACATCTGGAAATCAAGCAATATTTATTGATGCAAGACACAAGAGACAGAACAACCAAAATGTTTTCATAAAAATTTGAGGCAAGCCAAAAATGTTACATTTTCTTCCTAGTAACCCATTTGACTCACAAAATCCTTTCATTTTTGTTTAATAAAAGTGCAAGTAGAAAGGCTACTAGTCCTATCTTGTCTGAAGATGTGGCTTTTCTAAAGTTCCATGACTTATCATTGAAAATACAGATATACTGACCTTTAAAGACCCCATATTAATTAAATATTATATGTCAAAAGGAACTGATACCTGTCACTTGGATGGGGAAAAAGTAGAATGGTATCCTAACGTAATTAGTTAAGAAAAGAAAGAAAGATTAAAAAAAAAAGTCATTTAAAAAGCATTCAAAACCCCACATTCTTTCGGGGAATATTAGATTAATGGGAAAATTAGCACAATAAAACCTTTTATTCCAATATAATGTTTCTTCAATTTCTATTTGATTGTTGAGCCCCATATAATTATTCACATTAATTATCAAAGGAACAAATTTACCCAAAAGCCACATTATGGAGTGAAATGCAAAATGTATACTATATTAAGGTAAATCATAAGACTTCAAAGAAATTTTGAATCTCTTATGCTTGTTTGCTTTGTCCAAAGCCATAGCCTAAAGGATGTATATTCATATTATAGTCCAGAGGATGTTAATAGAAAAAAATAAATAAAAAGCCAGTTTAGATTACCTCTAAAGTCATATCTAGCTCCATGCTTTACTTTTTTAAATCAAGATGATTTGGTTTCAGGTGACAGAAATGCAACTAATACTATTTAAGGAAAAAAACAGGTTGTGAAAAGTAGTAGAGTGACAGTGGTGTGCTGCACTGCCTGACACTGGGTTAGATATAGGACAAAGTGTCATTTCTTTCTTTATTCTCAGGCTACCTCTCTTGGTAGCGGCCTCTGAAAGGTCTAATCCTGCAGCGTCTTCAATCATCCCTTCTATTTCCCAATTTTTCCAACAAAATTCCTAGAATTAAATTTGATTCTCCAAGCCTATCTCTAAACACATCACTGTGGCTGGTGGAAGTAACTAAGGCATGACTTGGCAAAGTCTGGGTATGAGCCCATATCTCGGTTGAGTGGCAACATCTCCACAAAGGAAAACTGAGATGTTATACCCATGTTTATAGCACTGCCTCTCTTAGTGCCTGGCTCATAGCTGGCCCCACCCAGGTTTACAATGAATGGTCATTCTGCATCCCTGTTCTTCAGGATTCCCAGTTCCATCATGTGATGGGTTATATTTTGCTTTTAACCAGGGACTGCACAAAGAAAAATACTGATGTTTTTGTTGTTCAATGTACCATCATCACCTGTTGGACAAGAATTCTCTCTGAGTCATACCAAACCTGTGGGAAAAGCACTATATGGACCTAATATGGTGGTTCCATCTCTACCAGTGGCCTCCTACATCAACGCAGCACAAATATTCCCTTCAGATTTTTATGATATGGAAATGATGCCTCAAACCTGAAAGCATGATGAATCCTGGAGTGCTGCATCCAGGGAAACCAAGGGCATGACATCGCTAGAGCAGCCTTGTGCAGCAGAGTTTTTTCTGATGATGGAAATCTTTTCTAATCTGTGCTGTCCAATATAGCAGCTGCAGGTCACGTGTAGCTATAAAATACTTGATATGTGACTAGTGTGACTGGGAAACTAAGTTTTAAATTTAACTCATTGCAATTGCCCCATGGGCTAATGGCTACATATTTCTTGGACAGTACAGCTTTAGGCAGTAAGCTGCATGAGGTCACCTGTCTGCTGTTCATGCTTACATTCTCATGCAGTACAGCTTCTACAGAGCAGCAGGCACCCAAGAGTGGTTTCTGTTCTTGTCAACATTCCTTAGGCACCTCCTGTAAGCCAGGCACCATGCTAAGTTCTTTTTGCACTTCATATAACTATCTTTCCAAAGGCGCTCCACAACTAACCTAATAATACAGGGCATTTCTTAGAAATCCAGAAGATTGTGGTAGACAGTGAAAAACTCCAGTCCACTAAAATCTGTGAATTGAGTATCCTCCATTCAACAGAATATTCTACTGACAATATAATATACACACCACTACCACTCTTTTTTCTGACATATAACTGATACACAAAAAATTGCACATATTTAATGTATGTATTATGAGTTTGGACATATGCATACACCATGATACCATCACTACAATCAAGATACTAAATGTATCTATCACCTCCAAAAATTTCCCTACATTCTTTTGTGTTTGTGGGTATATGTTCAGAATACATAATATGAGATCTATTCTCTTAATACATTTTAAGGTGAACAATACTGTATTGTTAACTGTAGGCACTATGTTGTACAGCAGGTCTCTAGAATGCATTTGTCTAATATAACTGAAATTTTATACCTTTTGTAACACTCCCTAAATTTTCCTCCCCCAATACCTGACAACCACCCTTCTATTTGCTTCTATGAATTTAATTACTTTAGATACCACATATATGTGTTATTATGCAGTACATGTCCTACTGTAACTGGCTTATTTCACTTAGCATAACCTCCTCTAGATTCATTCATATTGTAGACAAGAAATCATAGGATTTCTTGTCTATGGCTAAACAATATGCTACTATATGTATATACCACATTTTCTTTATTCATCTATCAATGGACATTTGGATTGATTATATATATTGAATATATTAGATGCTACAATGTATATGGTGATGCAAATATCTCTTTGAGATCCTGGCCTAATTCTTTTGGATACATATCAAGGAATGGAATTGCTGGATCCTATGGTAATTCTATTTTTAATTTTTTTGAAGATAATCTATGTTATTTTTCATAATGGCTGCACCATTTTACAATTCCACAGTGTACAGGGGTTACAATTTCTCCACATCCACACCAACATTTGTTATCTTTAACACTTTTGACTTTTTGATAGTAGCCATCCTTACAGGTGTGAGGTGATATTTCATTGCAGTTTTGGTCTGCATTTATCCTGATGACTCATGATTTTGAACACTTTCACATATGTGTTGGCCATTTGTATGCATTCTCTGGAGAAATGTTTATTCAATTCCTTTGCTTGTTTCTAAATCAGATTGCTTTTTTGCTACTGAGTTGTAGGAATTGTTTAATTATTTTGGCTATTAACCACTTGTCAGATGGATGGTTTGCAGTTATTTTCTCCCATTTCACAGGTTGCCTTTTCACTCTGTTGATTGTTTCCTTTGTTGTGCAGAAGACTTTTAGTTTGATACAATCAGTTTTCTATTTTTGGTTTTGTTGCTGGTACTTTTCATGTCAAATCCAAGAAATCATTGTCAAGACCAATGCCAAGAATTTTACCCTTATGTTTTCTTTAAGTAGTTTTACAGTTCAAGGTCTTTTGTTTAAGTCTTTAATACATTTTCAGTTGATTTTTATGTATGATGTGATATAGTGGTCCGATTTTATTCTTTTTCATGTGAATAGTTTTCCCAGAAAAACCACAACTAAATGACATGAAGCCCTGATTCTTCAAATACAGCAATGAAGAAAGAAAACTCATGATGGGGTGATGTTTAGACTTGCAGGTCTAGTTCTTTTCCTGTGATAGACTATTTCTGACTCGCAATTACCACAAACTTTATCTACTTAAGCATTAGCAGTGATTTTTTCCTTTTAATGACCTCTCATGATTTTTATTTGTCTCACATCAGACCAGTGGAGATGATCTTTATTCTTTATTGAACTTTGCCAAAATTGTATGCATGATTGTTCTTTGTGAAAGACTTTTGAAAAAAGACTGAGACATCTAAATAAGTCTTGAAAAATCTTAGGGAATTAAATACAAAACAAACAACAAAAGAAATGCATCTATACCAGAAGGAGTATGTGATGAATTAGGTAATCTACTTTACCAACTGAGGCAGTTAGGTTAAAGATTAAGAAAGAAAACAGAATTGAGAATGCCTAGGTTTGAATCTCAAATTTTGAACTAGTTTATTAGTCATGAGACCTTTCATACTTTCTTAATCTTTTGGTGCCTGAGTTTCCCCAAGTGTAAACTGGATATAGCAATAGTGTCTACCATGTAGTGTTGTGAGGATTACATTTAATAAATGTTATATACTTAGAACAGTACCCAGCAGGTGGCATTTAATAAAGATTAATTTATAATGATCATTAATATTATCAACATGACCAGAATATGACCTCTATAGAAATGTTTCTCTGCATGGTTTCTGGCATTTCACCATGTGACAGAAACAGTCTAACTCTGGATTGCACTCAAGCACAACTGGATCACTCAAAGTCCAGAGTATAGACAATAAGGTCTACATGTCATCTTGTTTCCCAGACCCCAGAGTTCTTATTTGTTAATCCCTAAGATTAACATTGGTAATAATAATTGCCTTTCAAGGGTGGTTATTCCCTCTATTTTTCTAAGGGGTAGCCTTACTCCATGACTTTCATTACATAATCATTTAATTCAAATAACCTCGGAAAATTATAAACATAAAATCAGTCTCATAATATTTCTAAAAGGGTTGCAAATTTTACAAAGCAACTACACATTCACTGCTTGTTTGACCTAAAGTTTACAATAGTTTACAAGTATTAACAAATACGTTCCATAAATAAGAAAACTAAAAATCAAAGAAGCCAAGAGACAGATATGGAGCTGTTGTCCCAATAAGGAAACGGAGTTCCATTCCTGAACCCAGATCTGAAAAGTCCAAATCCAAAATCAATCTTCCTTTTTTTCCTTTCTAAACTTTAGACTTTCTGTTAATGAGTTTTAAGTTGGCAGGAAAAACTTTTTAGAAAGAAAAAAAATATCAAGTTCAGTGTTCTATTAGGAACATGCAGTTCTAACTTCAGCTTACTTTACATAAAACTGGTTAAAAAAAAGACTATTAATTACATTTTTTACTCTAATGTCTTATTTATGTTACATAACCACTGCCTGAAAACATGTACATATATTAACACTACTGAAACTCAGATGTTCATGTGCTTACTTCCATATCCACTACTGTTTTCTCTTTGGGAATAATTAATTTTCATTGCTGCATTTCCACACATATATTGTTTTCTTTCAGTTTCTTCTTCAATCTCAGATTCTTTAATTAGGGATTTTTACTTAGAAGAGGATGATAAAAGGCGCAAAAAGATTTTATGTCAAAGCAAAGTACCTAACTAAAAAATATTCAAGTGAATTCTGTATTTGTTATCTTAAAATGAAATTTCAAAGGAAAGATGGAAGATTTTCAGGCTTCTATCTGTATTAAAAGAAATTTTTTTAAATGATGAAAAAACATGTAGGTGAATAGTTATATGTAATTGCATGTGTGGTTACCTACGGGATTCCTTCTAGTTTTTCATTTACTTTATTTCTGACTTTACTTTGGGTGAAGAGAGAGTATCATTCTTTTAATAGAGGGGCATTCTAAATAATTTTTGTGCAACACTTAAATATACTACATAAAAAGGTTTATTTAATCATGGGCTATGAGATACTCCTGACCCATAGTACAAGACCTGGCTTTTAATGCATAAAGATTTCTGGTTACCATGACTATAATTACCATAATTTTACACCTATTAATTTTGTCTGTAGAATTAATTTCCATAACTTATGACTTGAAACAAAAACATCAGCCTTTTCCCATAGTTTCCAAGAGCAGAATTATTATAAACCTCATAAATGCCAAATGTTATTATTTTTTTCTTTCTTCCTTTCTCTGAATCCTCCAAACTGGTTCCCTCTTATTAAAATTCAAACAGCTGTGAAATGGCCAGATGATTTGAAGATGAAAGTAAATGTGAAGTGACCTTCATCCATGCTGAACAAATAGAATATTATACTTTCTAGTTGAAGTTACACAAAGCAAATTAAGGAATACCTAGGGCTATAATTTACTACAAAAATGTTTTTTAAATTTCTGACAGTTTCATTTAACTGACTAATTAAATTTGCTCATAGGCATTTTAGAGATGGAGTCTAATAACTGCACTGTCATTTGGGATGAAAATGAAAATTACTTTTTTTTGGTGAGAAATATGTTTGTAATGGTCCAGGTCTCCCACTAAACATTTGACAAATATCTGAAAGTACTTATGCCTAGCTGTATTAGAAGATAATGCCAATTCTATTAAAAGGTGATTAAAAGAAAATCTCACATGTAATAGCTTGGAACTATAATGTGCATTTTCTGAAGGACCTGCCAAGGGAGAAGTTAAAATATATTTCTACATGAACAATGTGCATTCATTGTATATTCTGTTTATTCATATCATAGAAATTAATATGTGAGGATGACCCATTTTACAATTCTCCATCTTTGGTTGTGTGTTGCTTTTTACCTTGAATGACCCAGACAAACCCCATCCCTAGACATTTACGTTATCTGGATGCCAGCCAGAGATTACGCTGGAGAACTTAGAATTTGGTTTCCTACTGCACAAGATTTTTTGTTGAAAGTGGTAATAGACTTTTTGATTTCCCTCTAAAAAAACCAATACAAACTCTTTTTTTGAGACATGTTGTAAGGCTAAAAAGAAAAACATTCAAGTAGAGTTTTGCAAACAGTATCCTCAGGTGAATCTTAAAATAAAATACCCTACAATCTTCTATAATTATGCCCCAGAAATGTGAATAATGGTCAAAACACTGATTTTCTCTTTTTATTCTCTTTAGAAACAATCCAGGATCTTGGCATGTAAGATATAAAACACCTGACAATGCTTAATAACTACTTCTTTTCATTGTGTATAATTGTTATTCATTTCATGAAAATGACATTTAAGAGAAAAATGTGAAAGCTACAATTATATAATTATTTTGCAATGTATCAATGCTTGTTTGCCCTGTGAAAAGTAGACTAGCTCAGGGTTTAAAATTTTACTGAATCTGTATGTAAAATTATCCATATTTTAGCCCCTCTTTTATTTCCACTAACTTGTGAAGTCCCTGACGCTAATGAAGTAGTATTTGCTCATTGTGGAGTAACCTTTAGCCCCTAGTATAGCACCTGATACATAGTAGTCATTTGATATGCATTCGCTGCCTTGAGTTGATTAAAATGAAACTAAACTAATAGGGTGTAGCATTCACTGGAAAAGGGAAGTTAAAAATCAGTCCTTTACCGCCCTTATTATTCTTGTTGCTCTAGTGACCTCATATTTTCTTCCTGATTGAAAAAAAAAATCAATGCTCAGAACTGTAGCCAAAGTGAGAAAATCTTTTCATTGTAGTAAAATTTACACTATTATTGGCATTACTTAGAGAAAACTGGGAGGATCCTACACTTATGATTTCCCTGGCTGCATAGAAAATTCAAATTGACACCAGTGAAGTCCCTTCTACCATCCCAACTTCCTTTACAACAAGCAACTTGGAATCTTACCACTACCTTGGCCTGTAACTTCATTCTATGCTCTAAGCCCAACTTTATATAGATACTTTAGATGGTCTAATTAGGCCATATTTCCAGTGTTGAACTCAACCAGCCAGAGACTACAAGAAACATATCTGTCACACAGAGTTAGGCTTACGTATTAGCTCGCCTCAGTAATACCATGTACCAGAAGAATCATGGGAGGCTCAGTGCACCGGTGCTTGAGTAGGTATCTTATAGGATATAACTTTTGTGCTTGTTCTCAAAGGGGTAGTATGTGCTTGGGATTGGGTAGTATTAGGAAGTGAAGGCAGATTAGCCATTGGGTATTTTGGCATTTTTTATCTAGGAGACTCGAAAATTAAAGTACAGGTATAATTGTCAAGGGTAGATAAATAATCAGTAAATTAGCCAAAAGAGGCAGATAACTAGTGTTACTATTATATGTTTTGGCTGCTGAGTGTACATGTCTCCATCTTGTCTGCCATGGCTGCAGAGTTTGTAATGTTTGTTTTCCCTTTCTTACTAAACATTATTATTATTTGTATCTATTTGAATTTTTATTTTTAAGTAGTAGATGACTACTGAAAAGGTGGTGAGGAGTTTGTCCTTTTGTGACTGCTTCATCTAATACAAATCGCCTCATTATTAAGGCATCTTACCATCTTATCATTGCCTTCTTTGTTGGATCTCTCTTTTAGTCACTTGGTCAGGGAAACCTCTATAGATGGAAAAAAAAATGATCTGGGCTCCCTGTTCCCATGGCATAAGCAAAAGCAGAACGTTTGTTAAACAGAGTCTAAGTTACAAATTGCAAAGCTGCTATTCATCTTGGGAATCTCTTAGCTAGGATTCTATAGACTTAATCAAACTAGAGTTCAATCTAGTCATGAGACTTACACCTTATGGGTATATTTTATAATTCTTGGTGCAATAAACCTCTTATCTTAAAAGTAGGCTGAAGTAGTTGTTTTATTTTCCAAAATTCAAAATATAGGAAATTAACCCATATGGATAAGGAGAAAAGAAAGAGTGCTCATATCAAATTGGGCTCATTGAAAACAAGAGCTTAGATTCAGTTGCCAATGCTGTTAATGAACAAATGCCTGATTTAAAAACCTGGAGATATGAAAGTGAACCCTGTGCTTTTGACCAAAGGCTCTCCTGAATCACACTGTTGGCTCTATGGCAGGGTGCCTATGAAAGAAGTAGAGATGAGAAATGTGATGGAGAATATGTGTGGGTCCAATATTACTGGAAGTTACTAACTTTAAGTAACATTTTCCCATGGCTATCAATGACTAGCTCAACACATACACACACACTGGCTTAATCCCAAGAATAAGAAAATTTTCCAAGAGAAACAGAGGTCTTCTACAATATCTAGCAGTGAACTATTTAGGGCATTTTTCTATCTTAGAGGGTGGTATTCACTTGGCATTTTGCTTTGTATTTATCATCATTCCACAACTAGAATTAAAGTCACAGGCTAATAGAGTCTTTGATCCCTCTGATTGAAGATTCTATTTTGCCAGAAGTTCACAAATGGGCTATGGAAACTTTCCATATGGAAAGGGGAAGCTTCACATATCATGTTACTCCAGATGACCGGTACTACAGAGTAATGGACTGGAGTGTTAAAGGCCCAGATGAAGCAGACTTATTTAACTGTGAAGACATCTTTCCAGGTATAGTTTCCTTACTTAGGGAGAAATATTAAATGCCTCAGGTTTTCCTCCGAAGAGAATTATATGTCTAACAAAAGGATATAGGGTAAAGGCAGTTCTAGCATAACTATTATTGCAATGATAAAAAATGTAATAATCTCAAAATATATTTTTCCTAAAAGTTTTAGTTCACACTCAATATTTTCAATAAAGGCCCTGGCTTTGTATTTCCACATTCTTAAAGACTGACAACTGCAGTAATTTCCTTAGGCTTTCTGCTTGTCTTAGATGGCCTAGCACATTATATCTCTCTCACTCACCAAAGGCAGCAAACAATGGGTAAATGTTGACCATATTCATAAAATTAAAAAACTAGAGACAGAAATACGATTCATATAATAAAATAAAAATAAAGAGGCAGGAGTGTTTGCTTAGCAGCAGGAGGTTCTTCTTGCAATATCTCATACAATTAAGATATTAGGAGGTACTGGGTCTAAAAATCATAAGGGTGGGACATCGCTAATCATCAGGGAAATACAAATTAAAACCACAGTGATATTCCATCTCACACCAGTTAGAATGGCCACTATCCAAAAGACAAGAAATAACAAATGTTGACGAAGATGCAAAAAAATGGGAACTCTCCTACACCATTAGTGGGACTGCAAAGTGAAACAACTGCTGTGGAAAGCAGAATGGAGGTTCCTCAAACAACTACAAATAGAAATACCATTTGACCCAGGAATTCTACTCCTAGGAATTTACTTGAAGAACACAAGTTCACAGATTCAAAAAGATATATGCACCCCTATATTTATTGTGGCACTCTTTGCAATAGCCAAGATATGGAAGCAACCTATGTGTCCATCAATAAATGAATGGATAAAGGTGGTACATATATACCATGGAATATTACTCAGCCATAAAAAGAAAAGAAATCCTGCTGTTTGCAACAACATGGATGGATCTAGAGGGTATTATGCTCAGTGAAATAAGCCATGTGGAGAAACACAACTACCATATGATTTATTTGTGGAGTATAAAAACAAAGCAGAATAGGAGTAGACTCATAGACACTAAGAAGTGACTAGTGGTTACCAAGGGGGAGGGTTTGGGGGAGGATAGTTAGGAGGATAAAGGGGCACAATAATTCACAATCACAATATAAGTTGGTCATGGGACAGTATGGAGAATATAGTCAATGATTCTGTAATGTCCTTCTACATTGATAGATAGTAACTGCACTAAAGGGGGTGAGGATTTAATAACATGCATAAACACTGAACCACTGTGTTGTACATTTGAAACCAACGTAAGATGGTATATCAACGACACCTCAAAAAAAATCATACATATATATAGATCAAGACGTGTTTTGTTTTTGAATTACAGAAACTCACAGTAAGATTAAGAAAAAAAGTAATATAGTGGCTCATGTGACTAGGATGTCTGGAGAATGACCTTTAGGTCATAGCTGTGTCTAAAGACCCAAATAAATGCACCTCAGTGTCTCTTTATATCTTCTTTTCTCTGGTTCTACTTTTCTCTCTGGCCTTTAACCTCAGGTGGGTTTACTACTCAAAGAGATCCATACAGTCACCAGTAGCCTAAAAAGTCTCCTCCTAATTTAGCAATGCAGTAGATGATCCAGGTGTCCTGCCCATATCCCTTAGCAATCATCATTCCCACACATGCTAGTGGCTTCTTATACTGCAATCTGTCTGCCTGGAGGCTTTCTGTGGCTGCTGGAGCAAGGGCAAACTGGAAGCGTAGAGGAATTAATGTTCCCTGAAGCAGCCCTCAACCTCGAGGTATGTTTTACGCTATCACCCAGCAGTTCCTAATGGGACTGAGCTCCAGTTTCCCAAGGCAGTCATCCGCTCAGTGGTACACCCTCCAGGGATGCCTTCCCCTTGCCTGATCACATTCCGCTTCACCTATCAGTGTTTCTTTGGATTACCTCTCAGATTAACTACTTTCCCTCAAATCTGTGCTACGGGATCTGCTCCTATGGGAATCCAACCTAACACAAGCAGCCTCAGAAGAAAGTGTTTCCTCTAGACACTAGAGAAAATGCCACGTCCCAGCTACTCCGAGGGCCAGGTCCAAGTAGCATGCCCTTCCTTTCGTTAAAGAAAAAGCCCATATGTGTATTTCTTACATAAATGAATATGTCTGTCATCCTAGGAGAAACTCATGTGTGGCAGGAAAAATGCAGTATTTCCACAAGAATGTGTGATATCTCATAAGTGAAAAACAATTATATGAGGCAGAAGATAAGGAACATCTACTTCTGGCTTTCAAAGGACATCAACAAATTATTATTCCACTACTCACACACTGAACAATTGTTTAGAGTAAAAATTCTGATCTAAATATTCCAGTATCAATTGTAACCTGCTTTTTGGCTACTGACTTGATGCATGTACCTGATATTTAATTGAATCCCTTATGGGACCTGAAATTAAAAAAAATATATGGAATATGTGTTTACAGACTATGAGAAGTTTTATTTTCTTGTTGGCTTGAAAAAATATGTGAGACTGATGAAAATAACAATCAAAAGGATGCTGGTAATTTGGATGCATAGAGTTTAACCAACTTTCTTATATCAACTCCAGTGAAAAAGCACTAAGTATTCTATATGTACTGTGACTCTCAATGGAAACAGAAATACTCTAGGCTTCTTTTTTCCTCTTTCTTTTCTTTCATTGCTTTTGAAGTCTGAATGATACCTATGTACTCTGACACTTACCTGTACTAAAAAGCTACTAAATCCTGGTATGAGAGCTTACATGGGGTTCATCCTGGAGTCAGACACAGGAAAAGAAGGGCATAATTACGAGGATCATTGCTACATTGAACGTTTTACTTGCTAACTGGAGGGACTAGAGAGTAAGATATATTGTCGTGTGTATGTATCAGAAATAAGCTACACAGTATGGAAATCAAACCTAGGGAGAGAAACAATTAAGTGAATACAAAGCACTGTGATCCAAAGTAAAAAATTCATCTTTAATAATATCAATACATTTACTATCAAATAAAGTAAGGAGAAGCCACCAGTTATTAACTATCACTGGGAAAAGCTGAGTAAATTCAAGCTCACCTATAACAACTTGGAAATGATTTTGTTAAAAAGTTCATGGAAAGATAGGGGCAATGCAATTCATACTTAGCATTAGAATAAAGAATTGGCCCTCCTGACACTGACTGTGCTAACGGGAGAAAATGCTTTCAGCTCACAAGGTAGACATGTAAGTAAGAAGTTCTGCCTCAAAACTTATGCCATGGGTTTCACATCAACAATGTCATGGTTTGTTAGCCTGTACTGAACAGAGAACAGATGCAGACAAGCTAAAGAGGTATCATGACCTCACTCTTAATACAAAAAACAACCGAAACAAAATACTCTCGGGTTTAGGAGGAAAAGTATAATTCATTTGGATACCACAGTGTGGTCAAGCAGCCCTGTGACTGAATAATGTTAAGAGGAGTGCATGATAGTCTTGTAATAATGAAAGTAGTGGAAGTTATGCAAAAGGAATTGCATTGTATTTACTTTAATTTCTCTTGGTGTATAGGTAACATCTTCGTGGTCCTAAGTATACCCTTGCTATTTCAATTTCTGAAATATTTCATGTTCTTAATGTCATTTAGTGGTGAGAGATTATGTTTAGCTTGACGGTTTTTAGGGGTGACATCAAAAGTGGGGAATGTTTTACATTTGAAGAAGAATTAACAACACTTTATTTAATGAATTAAAACAAAAGTTTTAAAAACATGAGAGAAACAATTGTTCTCCCATAGGCCTTAGGAAAAGGATGAGATAAGATCCCAGGACAGACATAATTAAAAAGGACTTTTGAGGAATTTCAAGTTCTTTGGCAACTTTCCAAATGTTCTCTAGGTTGTGACTTGAGTAGACACAAAATCAGAGAGTTGGGTAAGGAGGTCTTCACAGTTCCTTTCAACCCTCTTATTTCATATTCTTTTATAGGCTATAGGAAATTTAAAATAAAATGAACATACCATGAAGCTATTCAGACAAATGAATCATTTGCTGTAAGCCATTTTGGGAAAACATGCTTGATGTTCTGTGCCTTCCAAAGAAATGAATGACACCTCAGTTTTGCTTCAGGGTGGTTGTAAAGGGGAGTGGATGTGACTGAACAGGACACCACTGTGCTATGCAATGCCTCCTAAACCCCTCTCCAATAATGCTGAACTTCAGAAATAGCTAGAAACACAAAGGGTTTTCCTGACGTTTGAGGTTATAAAGAAAACTGCAACTCAAAATGCGAGGACTCTGATTGAGCTTTGGCATTGATTTGAAATGTAGCCTTAAATAATGTAATAATCTCTTTATGTCAGTGATTATTTTTGCATGCAAAATTTGAGGTTTAAATCCATATCTGCTTCTGTCTCTCACAGACATATTACTAAGATTGGAAAGACAATCTGTGAAAGGCCTTGAGTTGCAGCAAAGCAGAGGCACACAACATAATGCCATTTGTAATCATCATTGTGCTGCTATTTATTTTTGCTGAGTGATTTCATTTGACTCATAAACTCAATATTGCAGTGGTAAAAACAAACTCACTTTCTCCATGGAAATGCATTTCATGTGTTCTTAGGGAAGGCAAAATTGTCTGTTGGACATTTCAGAAGGTGCAATTTCATGTGTTTTCTCATGTTTTTTAAGCTGAAAAAACTAAGTTCCGTTTTATAATTTTCTTAATTTTTCATATTCAAATCTCATTTCAACTAAATCTTATTAAATAGTATGAAGTATACTTTTATCTGCAGCTATGAGACAAGAGTGATAAAAAAGGAAAAGAAAAATGACCAAAGATTCATGTTCAAATATCAACTCAACACATTGTCAGGTAATAAATATGAAATACCTCTAAGACTATTTCTCCTTCAGAATTAACTCATGCAGCTTAGTTTTTTGTTCCACAGAAAATTTTGAGAAACAGAAACTTACGTTTTGTTTTATATCCAGAACATTTTATCGAAGGTTATATTTTGTGGCTGTATATGTGAAATCCATTGGAAATAATAATAGCAGCTTCTTTTTTGCCCTTATTTATGTATTTATTTTTGTTATTCTCCAAAGTTTATTGAAAATATTACAGTACAGCTGAAAGATTCAAAAGCCCCCACGTGGTGTTTTGAAATTCATCCCAACTGCAGGCTGAGCCACCGCAGGTCGGACAGACTGCCAAAGCCCAACAGCTTCCCATTTCCTGAGTGTCAGGATCTGCTTCAGTGATCTCCTGATCCAGGGCTGAGATCTCAGGAACAGCACTGTCTCTCCTTGCTCTCTTCTCCTCCTGCAGTGTGAGGGACACCCCTCTCACAGGCCTCTCTGGATCTGCTCCATCAGATGTGCAGCACAGCCCACGATCTTGTTGCGAAGCTTCTTGCTGAGATGATAGAGATCTTCTCACACACGAGCTTGTTGGTGTGGAAGTAGTTGCTCAGGCTTGTGTAGTACTTCTCAGTGATGACCAACGCACCTTCCTCATGGTTGCCGTGTGAAGCGTAGCCCATGCTGTTGGGTCCCTGGTCTTTTTTTGCTCTTATTTTAATAGAGGGTTTTCTATAATTGTCAGACACTTGCATTAACAAATTTAATCTTTAGAAAAAAACTCAAGTCAGTACTATTGCTATTGCATTTTAAATTTTAGGAAAATAAGTCACAGAAAGGGTACCTTATTCAAGTCTTTCAGCTAATGAAAGCACATTTGGGATTTGAATCTAGGCAGTCTGGCTCCAGAGTCCATACACTTACTACAATTCTACAAAGAGTCCCTATCCCAAGGGATTCTACTGATGTTACAGGGCTCTATTATGGTATATAAATAGTCATTTTATCACCATAATCATCTACGATGACATTTTTACAAAGTGTCATATAGCTCTGAATTAGAGCAGGGAACTGGAAGACACAATTTTAGTTCTGGTATTTCTCTTGACCTAGTGTTTGATCTGGAACAAGTTGCAACCTTCTTGAACCACAATTCCTTGTGAGCAAAATAAATAAATAAATAAAATGTTAAAATATGAAATGATAAGTTTCTTTCCAAATGATTAAATGCATTTTATATAGTGATAAAGTGCTTAATTTGTCTAAAAATAACTCGTGACTTTATCCATTTTAGTAGGAAAATAAATTCCATTTCTATAAAAATGTAGAAGAAAATGTACATTGAATATTCCATTGACTTAGTTTGGATTTTTGATAAGGACAGGTTGGTTCTTAAGAAAAAGCGAAATGAATCATCAGGGTATCCATCACAAGAAAACGTATGTGAATAATAATAAAAAGCAATGGGTTGTTTATACTTTGAGCTCACTATATTTGTTATTGAAAATAAGAAAAAAATACCTTTATAGGAAGAATAGAGAATGTTACAACAATGACATAATAAGTGAACAAAGACTGATGACATTTATAACTTAAGACAAAGAAAGGGGCTTTTTCCTGACTTATTAAAACTAGAATTGCTTGGACGAGACATACTTATTATGCTGATTTATCAACATACATAACATACATAGCAGGCTTCAGTTTCAGTGTGGCAATAGAAGGGGCTGAAAATAACTAGAGGCTCTGATACTCAAGTGCATCACTGTGGGAGAATAAGCACCAACTCACAAGTAGCAACACAATATAAGAACTATTTGGCTAGTAAGATGCATTATAACTATCCAGGTTTTATCATATTTGCACTATTTTTAGTACTGGTAAACAAGAGAAGGTGGGTGTGTGTGTGAACTAGTTGACAAAAGGAAACATGCTTGCTGTAGTAAAATTTGGGAACAAACAGGTCACACTTCCTCTAAAGCCATGTGATGGCATCCCTATGACAATCATCCACAGGGGTGAGGGGCATTGTCCTGGGAGTCCCTGTGTTCTGGCACAGCATTTGTGGTCAATTAAAGCAATATTACCTCAAATGTCAGGAAAGGAAAGAAGTTAAGAGTTTCAAGGCATACACGGGGCATTAGTCATTAGTTTAGTTAAATTATATCAGCAAAGTTTATCAAAATCCAAGTATTCCAGTGACATCATTGTGCCTATATAACAAAGTCCCAGGATATACAGTATTAAAAGAGGCCTGAATATTATGTTCTTCGAGGCATGGTCGGCAAATGACACATTTAGAAAAATAATCTTGCCTTTCCAGAAAGCCTACATATCTCAAAAGACTTTCATAGGCTTTATGGACTAGGAAACAACCAAGTGAAATCAATAACAGTATCCCAATTTTCAGAAGGAGACACTGGGAAACTAAGGTTCAAATGAGCTGCAAATTACACATCATTTAACTCTTTAGTACAGCTAAGATTTTAACCCAAATATTTTCTTTTCAAATTGAAGTCCTTTCTCATTGCACTATAATGGTAAGAATCATTGGAGCCAATAAAATTCTCTGACGATATAAAAATACCTCAAAGAGTAGGCCCAATAAATAAATAAAATTATTTTTATTTCTATTCATGTTATATACGTATTTGGCATCAGCCTGGCTGGAAATGGCCTTAACTCAGGATTATACACCCACAGGTCCAGAGGAGGAACCTGGTTAAGGATCAAGCAAAGAATATGAGAGGAAATCTTGGCAGGTACACGGAACTCAGAGAACTCTGGCAATAGGCAGGGATGAAGGAAGTCTATGATACTGTTAATTGACCATAAGAGAGGTCCATCATGATAGCTTGAATAATAACATGCAGATGGTAAGTGGATGAATAGAAATTCAGTTCCAGGTCATTTTTAAACATCTTCTAAGTAAGAAAAGTCTTTCCAGGCCTCTTCTACATTCCCATTCTGACTGCTCTTTTTCCCTTTTCCCTCTTCCTCTCAGTGAGCAGACTCATGTTTTATCAGGACTCCTGGTTGTCAGCCTTGGTATCTCCTATGCTGCTCTGTTTCATCATGATCAAGCCAATGGCTCAAAAAACACAGCTGCAACGTTATATAGCATATAATAATAATAAATAAATAAACTCATTTATTTCTGCCAAGGAGAAGACTTCATTTCATGAAAAGAACAGCAAGAAGTGTTAAATTAGATCAGCTCAAGTTTGTATTGGTCATTTTCCAGTTTTATTGAAAAATCATTGTCACACATTGCTGCATAAGTTTAAGGTGTACAGCGTGATGGTTTGACTTACATATGTTGTGAAATGATGACCACAATAGGCTCAGCTAACATCCAGTGAGTTTATGTTAACCTGTTAACTCATTAGGAAAAAAAAATAGTTGCAGATATGGTAACAAAATACTCTAGACTGTATAAAATTGTTCCTTTAAAATATGAAAATATCTGTCTCACAAATGTAATCTGAGATAGCTTATCTTAAAGACCAAATGTCTGAGTCTCTCACCCAAGTGTCCAACTTTTCATCCCCAGATGTTATGATCAACTACGACTATTAGTTAGCTCTACAACAATACATTGTAACTATATTGTTGCTTTGGTGGAAACAGATTCTGTTGCTAGGGCAACTTCCAGACTTGGTAAAGAATGATTCATTTTAATTGATGATATTTTTATTTTTCCTTTGCTCTAGGCCATATGCTACAACAGAAAGAATTTTTGAGACAAAAAGATCTGGAATTGAATTTCTATTCATTCAGCTACCATCTGCATGATATTAATCAAACTACCATGATGGACTTTCTAGTGGTCAATCAACAGTTTCACAGACTTCCTTCATCCCTGCCTATTGCCAGATTCCTCTGAGCTATGTGTCCCTGCCAATATATCTAATCTTCATTTTTTGATCCTTCCCCAATTTTCTCCTCTGGACCTGTGGGTGTATATACTCTTGAGTTGTGGCCATTCCCAGACTGATGCCAAATAAGCCTCAAGTGATAATGCTGCAGGGTTAGACATTCTGGACCCTGACTGTTAATTCTGCCAATAATTTCTGCCAACTTTGGATATCACACCTCTCCTAGGTCCCCATTCTGATTTGCTTTTCCCCTCTCTCCTCTTCC
Source organism: Smutsia gigantea (assembly GCA_032199065.1). Lineage (NCBI taxonomy): Eukaryota > Metazoa > Chordata > Mammalia > Pholidota > Manidae > Smutsia > Smutsia gigantea. The sequence continues at coordinate 85,372 of JAVSCE010016405.1, read as the reverse complement.
TCTCAGTGAACATGGAGTACGGACAGACTCATGCTTCATCAGGGCTCTTGGCTGTCAGTCTTGGCATCTCCTATGCTGCTTTATTTCATCATGATCAGGCAATCGCTCAAAGACACATTTCAAAACCCTTATTTATTTCTGATAAGGAGATTTGGTGCAGATTCAATCCTCCATCTTTGAAAATTTCTTATTTGTGTTTATAGAAAACAAATAGTCACACATTTCTCATTGAACTAAATATAGACTTCAGGAATACACAAATACACTTGCTTAATAATATGCACTATTAATATCTCACAAATGTTCTTGCATCTGTTCTGAACATCCTGTTTGTTCTTTTAGGCATTTTTCACAATTCTCCACTTTGTGCCTTGTCCAAGGAGGCTGAATTCTATGGATTTCATCATCAGGCTACCTGGCTCTCTAGCTGTTAGTTTGGTTTGGCCAGTGGAATACTTCACTGACAGGAAACCAGTGTGGGAGAGGAGAAAGTGAAGCACTTGTGCCACAATGTTCACAAAGCAGAGGGTACACAGAAGCTGTCATCTTCTCTCGTTGGTAAGCCCCTTTTCTACAATAGCTCTACCTTGGTCATGAAAACAACTCCCTCTCCTTTCCCTCCTGGCCTTTGCTAGTCCCTTCTTGGCTTCCTTAATCCTATGTACACTTTTGTAAATAGTACCAGCTTTAATTTCCCTTACTCTTTTTGTATGTGCCACCTGTTTTAATCGGACCTATTACAGTCTCCTTGCACCAAGTTTGAGTGAGCAGTATCTACTGCAAGTACTCAACCCCCTTTTGAGAAATAATTGGTCCCTGAACAGAAAGGGAAGAAGGAACTGGTAGAAATAGTTTACAACCCTCTGTCAGGGTTTCAAAATGCAATTTCTCATTTAAGATAGTCATACCCTATGAATATATAAAGATACATAAATTTTTCAGATTTAATAGAACATTTTATATACTTTAATAATGTTTAATACTTAATTCCATAAAAGAATTTTAGTTAAAAAAAAGGAACCAGTGATATTTTTCCTTCCTTATTCAGTTTCTTTCATATTCTGATTTTTAAAATCTTTTTCAAATCTGGGGAATTCCCTACTCAAAACTGGGGTCTGTAATTATGATCTTGGGAGTCTAATGATGGTAGGTTTTCCCTCTCCCTGTAAGCTCTCTTTGAAGCTGCATCATTAAATCATCGTCATGTGCATATCCTTTTTCTTTTTCCTGGTATAACTGGTGAATAGCACATGGACCTTCTGAATAATCAGGTGAGCAGTCATATTAAACTTTCAGAGAAGACATTCTGACCTTGTTTGGGTAATCTGTAAGACAGCACTTTTTTTTTTCTCTGAATACTTCAGTAATCACCTAGAGAAATTTTTCCTACCATCCAACCAAAAATTTCAGCTCTTGAAATATTTCTATATTTCTTTATTATGTAACTTGTACAGCCAGTCAACATTTGCCTTAGTAATTATGCATCATCAAACTTTTCTTTCTTGAAAGGTGTTATGATAGACTCCAAAACCATAATATCTCAAATATTGTTAGATGACTGTTGCAGCAGAGGTTGCTCACTCTTCTCTAAGACTGGTTCCCTGCGTTCTGAGCACACCACTAGTTCACATTTCCCAGGTTCTTGTGACCAGTTATGGTAATTTGACCAGATTCTAGTTCATGCTGAGGGTAAATGATGGTATCATTCTTAAAGCTTTGAGGTCTCAAAAGACTTCACACCATGTAGTCCTCTTTTTCTTTCCTGTTTTCTACCTGAATCATACAGAGATAAGCAATGAAGTGACCATGGAAATTTTGAGGAACAGTTAGAAGATCATCAGCATGGGTTGTTGAATAACCACATAGAGCAGAGCCTTCTCCTGCCTGCCTAGAGTTGCCTTTTATTGTAACTGAGCTGGAAATAAACTTCTGTTTTGTTCGAGCCAATAAACTATTTGGGTTTACTTGTTATAAAGGCTAGCCTACCCTAGTACAACAATATGACCGAAATAATTATTTCTCATTGATAGTTTAAAATAATTTTATCATTTGTATAGTGAATTTCCTTGACCCTATATTTTTCTCTACTACATGTTTTTTCTTTTTTAACATGGAGGCTTTCAAAAATAAGTGTGTTTCATAAACACATTAATAAATACTTAAAGAGAATCCAGTAAGATCCATTTTGGTAAGCTCTTGAGATGAGCAAAAACAGATATATTCCTGCCTCACAGATCTTGCTGACTGGTGAGGGAGACAGCCAATCAAATAATGGCAGAAAACAAATATTAACAAATGTATATAACTTTTTTGAAGGAAAGAATAATATGAAACACCTGACTTGGTATGGCACGGAGAGACAATTCTTTGATAAAGTAAATGAGTGAAATCTGTAGATGCAGTAAGATTAAACAATGTAAACAAAGGTGGAGATTGTATCGCAAGTACTTTGTACAAAGATCTTGTGGATGCAGGGATCATACCAAGGATTTGCAAGAAGGTCACTCTGCCTGGAGCACAACTATCTATAGAGTATGAGATAAGGCCAGTAAGCTGGTAGGAGCCAGAGTATGCAAGACTGCTCTGACCATATTCTCCTTTCCCATTCATTTTATAAGTCACTGAAACCTGGCTTTGTAAGGATTCACATGCTAGTAATCATCACTGACTCCATTACTACTGAACTATTATAATTACTTCCTCTCCCAGAGGAACTTCACTATCCTCATTTATCTCTAATATTATGGCAGATTGTATTTTCTAAAAGTTGTCACAGCAATAATTCTGTTGTCTTCTAGAACCTTGATGCTACCACATCAAGAAGTGAAGTCTATTTCTTCTTTCCTTAAAATGGGGTCAGCTGTTTGGCTCCCTCAACAAGCAGATTGTAGCAAAGGATGATACTTCACATCCAAGGCTACTTCATAAAAGATAATGCAATTCTCACTTGCCTCACTTTTGAGACATTCTCCTGGCATCCAGAAATTATGCTGTGAGGAAGCCACAGTTATGTGGAAAGGCCACATTTAGGTGTTCCAGCGAAAAGCCCAGGCTAAGGTCTCAGCCATAAATTGCAATCAACCATCACATATGGGAGTGAGCTAGACTACAGATAATTCCAGCCTCCAGATTTCAAGTTGCTCTAGTTAATGAGTGAAACAAAGACAAGCTATCCTTGCTGAGCCCTGTCCAAATTGCAAAATAAATGCTGCTGTTTCATTCCTCTAAGTTTTGGAGTAGTTTCCTACACAGCAATGGGTAATCAGAGAAAATGTTCCAAACACTTCTCATTTATCTTTGGTAAACAATTTTATAGTGTAATAGCTTAGTAAAGTATGTTTTATCCAAGCTATCCTTCCTTGGTTTAGATAATCATTCTATCCCATCCAAGCTATATAAAACAGTACAAATTACTGTACCTGATTTTATTCACCTACAAAATTGAGAAAATAATGGTAAACATCCCTTGGTGTTATTGTAAGGAATAAATGACATAATTCATGTAGAGCATTTGCTACAGCTTCAGGCATGTATACAAAATGCTTAATAAAAATGTGTAATTTTTATTTTAACTCTGAAAATTGGGGACTTCCTAGCATTCTACCCACAATTCCATTATCCTCTTATCTAGTGTGTTCTTCCCAGCACTCTTACCTATTCCCATTCCTTCAATGATCACTTTTTTTCATATTTTATCTCCTTTGATGTAACTAGGTTTTAAGGTATAGATAAAAACCAACTATATTCTGTTATTTTTCAGAATTGGCTTATATGCTACAATAATCACTCTCCTTTTTCAGCATATTTTCTTCATGTAGAGTATAAAAGAATCAAGATGCAAAGATGGCAGCATGAGAAGTGAGACAGAGACTTCCCCCTAAAACTGCATATAATACGAAAATATAATTAATACAACTACTCCTGAAAGAGCAACAGGAAAGAGGACTGTGCCAGACTGCATACACCTGCAGAAAAGAGCAGACTTCACAGAACAGGGTGACGTACCAAAGCTATGGCCTGGCGGGACCCAAGCCCATCCCCTACCCCAGCTCCTGGGCAGGAGAAAGAGAAAGGGGGCAGGGAGAGAGTGGAGGATTGGGACTGCTGAATACTTAACTCCAGAGATCTTCTTTGGGAGCAAAAATCTACATTTGATGGTGCTTGCATGGTACTCTTGTGAGTAAGGGGTAGGAAAGCTAAGACAGGCAGAATTCCTGGAGAGACAGAGATTCCAGCCGCTTGTGGAAAGCAGGAATCCATATCTGGATTCTCTGGAACAAAAGAAAGGCAGACAATCTGAGAGACTTTCTAACATGGAAGCCCTTAGCAAGAAGGCTGCTAAAGGTGCAAGGATTGCACAAAGCTTACTGCACAGGAGAGAGGACAGGTAGACAAAATTGTCTGGGTGTACTCTGCCTAGCAGACTGGGAGCATTCACAATCTTCAGGTGCTCCAGCTCCCTGGCTGGCTACACAGCTCCAAGGACCCCCTCCAGGAAACACAGCCTACTGCCCTTTCTCCCAACGAGCACTACATGTCTCGGAAACTGGCAAAAACTATCCTGGCATTAGACCAGCCAGAGGGAAGATCTGCCTACAGCAACTACAAACACAAAGCATAGATGCTTATAACTGTGTGCTCAGCCACTGGTTCAGGCAGTGGAGTCAGGCATAGCTGCCAGTATGCAGGAAACAGCTCTTTCTTCCCCCCAGGCACCAGTACCACTCCCATGCAACCCCCGACATTGCTTCAAGGGCTGAGCAGCTCCAGAGAGTAGAGCTTCTGGGCACTAGAGGGCGCCATATACAAATATGAAATGCCAAAGGAATCTGGTTCAAAGTAAAATTATTAATACAACTCCTGAGAAAGATTTAAATGACATCAACCTCATGAATCTTCCTGAAAGGGACTTCAAAATAAAAATCATTAACATGCTCATGGAGGTACGGAAAGATATTCAAGAACTCGGAAATGTATTCCAGTCAGATATCCAATCATTGAAGAGCACAATACAGGGTATTAATAGCAGATTACAGTGGAAGAGACAATAAAGGAAATAGAAACTAGAGAAGAGGAATACAAAGAAGCTGAGGCACAGAGAGAAAAAAGGATCTCTAAGAATGAAAGAATATTGAGAGAACTGTGTGACCAATCCAAACGGAACAATATTTCCATTATAGGGGTACCAGAAGAAGAAGAGAGAGAAAAAGAGATAGAAAGTCTCTTTGAGGAGGTAATTGCTGAAAACTTCCCCAATCAGGGGAAGGAGATAGTCTTTCAGGCCATGGAAATGCACAGATCTCCCAAAACAAGGGACCCAAGGAAGACAACACCAAGACATATAATAATTAAAATGGCAATGATCAAATTTAAGGACAGACTATTAAAAGCAGCCAGAGAGAGAAATAAGATCACATACAAAGGAAAGCCCATCAGGCTATCATCAGACTTCTCAACAGAAACCTTACAGGCCAGAAGGGAGTGGCATGATGTATTTAATGCAATGAAGCAGAAGGGACTGAAGCAAGATTACTTTATCCAGCAAGATTATCATTTAAATTTGAAGGAGGGATTAAACAATTTTCAGATAAGCAAAAGCTGAGAGAATTTACCTGCCACAAACCATCTCCACAGTGTATTTTGGAGGGACTGCTATAGATAGAATGTTCCTGAGGTTTAATAGCTGTCACCAGAGGTAATAAAACCACAGTAAAGAAAGTAGAACAGCTAATTACTAAGCAAATGCAAAATTAAATTAACTATCCCCAAAATCATTCAAGGTATAGGCAAAGAGTACAGAATATGATACCTAATATATAAACCATGGAGGAGGAAGAAAAAGGAGGAGAAAAAAAGAGAACCTTTAGATTGTGTTTGTAATAGCATATTAAGTGAGTTAAGTTAGACTCTTAGATACTAAGGAAGTTAACCTTGAACCTTTGGTAAGCATGAATGTAAAACCTGCAAAAGCAATAAGTACATACCTATCAATAATCACTCTAAATGTAAATGGTCTGAATGCACCAGTCAAAAGACATAGAGTCACTGAATGGATAAAAAAGCAAGACCCATCTATATGCTGCCTACAAGAAACTCACTTTAAACCCAAAGACATACACAGACTAAAAGTGAAGGGATGGAAAAAAGGTATTTCATGCAACTATTAGGGAGAAAAAAGCAGGAGTTGCAGTACTTGTATCAGACAAAATAGACTTCAAAACAAAGAGACAAAAAAAGGAAATTACATAATGATAAAAGGGTCAATCCAACAAGAAGATATAACCAGTATAAATATCTATGCACCCAACACAGGGGCACCTACATATGTGAAACAAATACTAACAGAATTTAAAGGGGAAATAGAATGCAATGCATTCATTCTAGGAGACATCAAGACACCACTCACTCTGAAGGACAGATCAAACAGACAGAAAATAAGTAAGGAGACAGAGGCACTGAACAACACCTTAGAACAGATGGACCTAACAGACATCTACAGAACTCTATACACAATAGCAGCAGAATACACATTCTTCTCAAGTGCGCATGGAACATTTTCAATAGATCATATACTAGGCCACAAAAAGAGCCTCGATAAATTCAAAAGATTGTAATTGTACCAACCAGTTTCTAGGACCACAAAGGTATGAAATTAGAATAAATTATGCAAAGAAATTGAAGAAACCCACAAACACATGGAGACTTCACAACATGCTCCTAAATAACCAATGGATCAATGACCAAATAAAAACAGATCAAGCAATATATGGAGACAAATGACAACAATAATTCAACACCGCAAAATCTGTCAGACGCAGCGAAGGCCATGCTAAGAGGAAAGGATATTGCATTACAGGCCTACCTCAGGAAAGAACAATCCCATATGAGCAATCTAAATGCACAATTAACAAAACTAGAAAAAGAAGAACAAATGAGGCCCAAAGTCAGTACAAGGAGGAACATAATAAAGATTAGAGAAGAAATAAATAAAATTTAGAAGAATAAAACAATAAAAGAATCAATGAAAGCAAGAGCTGGTTCAACAAGAAAATAAACAAAATAGATAAACCCCTAGCCAGACTTATCAAGAAAAAAAGAGAGTCTGCTCACATAAACAGAATCAGAAATGAGAAAGGAAAAATCACTGCAGACACCACAGAAATACAAAGAATTATTAGAGAATACTATGAAAAATTATATACTAACAAATTGAATAACCTAGAAGAAATGGACAACTTTCTAGAAAAATACAACCTCCCAAGGGTGACCCAGGAAGAAATAGAAAATCTGAACAGACCAATTACCAGCAACGAAATTGAACTGGTAATCATAAATGTACCTAAGAACAAAACCCCTGGACGAGTTGGCTTCACCACTGAATTTTATCAAGCATGTAGTGAAGACCTAATGCCCATCCCCCTTAAAGTTTTCCAAGGAGTAGAAGAAGAGGGAACACTTCCAGATTCATTCTATGTGGCCCAGCATCACTGTAATACCAAAACCAGGCAAAGACACCACAAAAAAAGAAAATTACAGACCAATATCCCTGGTGAACATAGATGCAAAACTACTCAACAAAATATTAGCAAACTGAATTCAAAAATACATCAAAAGGATCATCCATCATGATCAAGTAGGATTTATCCCAGGAATGCAAGGATGGTACAACATTCGATAATCCATCAACATCATCCACCACAACAACAAAAAGAAGGACAAAAACCACGTGATCATCTCCATAGATACTGAAAAAGCATTTGACAAAATTCAACATCCATTCATGATAAGAACTCTCAACAAAATGGGTATAGAGGGCAAGTACCTCAACATAATAAAGGCCGTATGTGACAAACCCACAGCCAACATTATACCTAACAGTGAGAAGCTAAAAGCTTTTCCTTTAAGATCGGGAACAAGACAAGGATGCCCACTCTCCCCACTTCTATTCTACATAGTACTGGATGTCCTAGCCATGGCAATCAGACAACACAAAGAAATAAAAGGCATCCAGATTGGCAAGGAAGAAGTTAAACTGTCTCTGTAGTTGACATGATATTGTACATAAAAATCCCTAAAAAATCCACTCAAAACTACGAGATCTAATATCTGAATTCGGCAAAGTTGCGGGATACAAAATTCATACACAGAAATCTGTGGTATTCCTATACACTAACAATGAACTAGCAGAGAGGAATCAGGAAAACAATTCCATTCACAGTTGCATCGAAATGAATAAAATACCTAGGAATAAACCTAACCAAGGAAGTGAAAGACCTATATCCTGAAAACTACAAGACACTCTTAAAAGAAATTAAAGAGGAAACTAATAAATGGAAATTCATCCTGTGTTCATGGATAGGAAGAATTAATATTGTCAAAACGGTCACCCTGCCTAAAGCAATCTACAGATTCAGTGCAATTCCTATCAAAATACCAAGAGCATTCTTCAACGAAGTAGAGAAAATCATTCTAAAATTCATATGGAACCACAAAGGACCCCAAATAGCCAAAGCAATCCTGAGAAAGAAGAATAAAGCTGGGGGTGTTATGATCCCCAACTTCAAGCTCTACTACAAAGTCACAGTAATCAAGACAATTTGGTACTGGCACAAGAACATACCCATAGACCAGTGGAACAGACTAGAGAGCCCTGATATAATTCCAACCATATGTGGTCAATTAATATATGATAAAGGAGCCATGGACATACAATGGAGAAATGACAGCCTCTTCAACAGCTGGTGTTGGCAAAACTGGACAGCTACATGCAAGATAATGAAACTGGATTATTGTTTAATGCCATACACAAAAGTAATCTCAGAATGGATCAAAGACCAGAATGTAAGTCATGAAACCATAAAACTCTTAGAAGAAAACATAGGCAAAAATCTCCTGAATGCAAGCATGAGGAACTTCTTCCTGAACGCATCTTCTTGAGCAAGGGATATAAAAGCAAAAATGAACTCATGGGACTACATCAAACTAAAAAGTTTCTGTATGACAAAGGACACCATCAATGGAACAAAAAGGCATCCTACTGTATGGGAAAGTATATTTGTAAATGAAATATCCAACAAGGGTTTAATATCCAAAATATATAAATAACTTCCATGCTTCAGCACCACAAAAGCAAATAACCCAATTAAAAAATGGGCAGAGGATATAAAGAAACAGTTCTCCAAAGAAGAAATTCAGATGGCCAACAGACACATGAAAAGATGCTCCACATCACTAATCATCAGGGAAATGCAAATTAAAACCACAATGAGATATGAGATATCACCTCACACCAGTAAGGACGTCCAGCATCCAAAAGACTAAGAACAACAAATCCTGGCGAGGATGCGGAGAAAGGGGAACTGTCTGTCCTACACTGCTGGTGAGAATGTAAGCTAGTTCAACCATTGTGGAAAGCAATATGGAGGTTCTTCAAGAAACTAAAAATACAAATACCATTTGACCCGGTAATCCCACTCCTTGGAATTTACCCAAAGAATACAACTTCTCAGATTCAAAAAGACATATACAGCCCTATGTTTATTGCAGCAATTTTTACAATAGCCAAGATATGGAAGCAACCTAAGTGTCCATCAGTAGATGAATGGATAAAGAAGATGTGGTACATATTCACAATGGAATACTATTCAGCCATAACAAAGAAACAAATCCTACCATTTGCAACAACATGGTTGGAGCTGGAGGATATTATGCTCAGTGAAATAAGCCAGGCAGAGAAAGACAAGTGCCAAATGATCTTCCTCATTTGTAGAGTATAACAATGAAGCAAAACTGAAGGAACAAAATAGCAGCAGACTCAGAGACTCCAAAAAGGAACTAGTGGTTACCAAAGGGGAGGGGTGTGCGAGGACGGGTGGGGAGGGAGGGAGAAGGGGATATTCAGCTGATTTAATTGCATTATTTTTCAAAAGAACACAGTGTACTATTTATCTTCTCAGCTTTTGATATGGATAAACAGGTACAAGTTTACTATCTTGTATAAGCCTACTTCGAGTCCTTAGTACCTCCCTAAGTAGGTACTTTTTGGGGGCAGGGATTTGAATGGCCACTAATTGCCTCTAGATCCCTGCTTGTGATCATAGTGCCATTTGATGGACCATTGGAGTCTGTGGTAGAAAGTCCAATCTCAGGATAAAAAGAAGGTGGAGTACGAAGACAAAGCAGAAACCTCCTCCCAAAAGCACATAAAAGAAAAAAATATAGCAAATACAACTAAACTGAAAATGACCTGAAAACTGAAGAACAAATTATCTACACCTGGGAAAGAAGAACAGACCTCAGGGTAAAGTGGCAGAGCTGCAACGGAACAGGACAAAAGCCGTCCAAGCCTCCCCTCTATAGGCAAGAGAAAGAGAAATGGAGCAGGGAGTGGGTAGGAGCCCAGGATCACTGAACACCTGGCCCTGGAGATGCTCTGGGAGCATGAGCCTACATTACAGTAGGTTCTGGTGATTAGCAGAGCTGGACAGCAGGAACAGGTGGAACACTCAGGGAGGCTGAGATTCCAGCTGTTTGTGGGGAACAGGCAAGCTCCACTGGTCCCCTTGAAACAAAAGCAGAGGTAGCAGTTTGAAAGACTTGCCAGGAGCAGGAGGAATGACAGAGGGGTGAGGGTTGGACAGAGCTCTCTCCTCAGGAGAAAGGGTAGGTGAGAGTATCGCCAAGGCTGCCCTCAGCCCAACAGTTTGAGAACGCTCCAGATGCTCCATCCCCTTCGCCAGCAACACAGTGCCAAGGTGTCTCCCTGTATGCACTGCTGGAGAGCCAACCCACTTGGCAGCAGCAGCAGCTTTAGGCTTTGCTGCCTGACAGGCAGAGGGAGACTCTCCCAGCTTCCATGACTCCATTTCATCCAAACCATGGAGGTGCCTGCAGGAGCCAAATACAAAAACTCTTTCCTTCCCATGGGTGTCCAAGCTGGATGCTGCCCATCTAGCCCTGTCCCAGAGACACGAAACGGCCCCACACAACCCATTAACTCTGCAGCCCTACAACTGCTACAGGGCAGGCAGAGGGTGGCCACGCCCACAACGAACCCAGCAGAGATGTCTGCTCTGAGCACAAAGATGTCTGAGGCACACTGCCAGTGCTTCAGATTCAGACCACTATAGAATACAGACAGAAAGGTGGCCCCACACACTGAACGCCAACAGCTGGAGCTCCCACAAAGTAGAACCAGACACTGGAGAGTAGAGTCTGGACCTTCTGGGCACCATAGGATGTCTCCTTCATAAAGTTATTGCTCTATATTCCAGAGATCAAATGCAAAGGAAGAAACACAGAAACCCTAACAAAATGAGGAGGCAGAGGAATATGTTCTAAAATCTGGACAAGACACCACAAAGAGGGCTAAATGAAATGGATATCACCAATCTTCTTGATAAAGATTTAAAAATAAAAGTCAAACATGCTCATGGATCTACAGAAAAATAGTCAAGATCTCAGGGAGGACTTCAACAAAGAGATAGAAGTTCAAAAAAAAAAACACTCAGAGCTGAAGAATACAGTATCTGAAAAGAAATATACAACTGAGGGATTTAAGAGTAGATTACTGCAGGTGAATGAGACAACAAAGCTGAGGAACAGAGAAAAAAGGACCTAGATAAATGAAAGAATAATAATACAGCTGTGTGACCAATCCAAATGAAATAATATTTGCATAATAGGACTACCAGAAGGAGGAGGGAGAAAAAGGAGTAGGAAGTTTCTTTGAGGAAATAATTGTTAAAAACTTACCCAACCTAGGGAAGGAAATAGATATTCCAGTTATGGAAGCTGAGAGAGCTCCTAACAAAAGGAACCCCAGGAAGTTAACACTAAGACATATAATAATAAAAATGGCAAAGATCAAGGATAAGGAGAGAGTATTTAAAGCAGCCAAGGAGAGAAAAAAAGATTACTCTAAAAAAAAAAAACCCCATCAGGAGACATATCAGCAGAAAATTTACAGGCAAGAAGGGAGTGGAGTGAAATATTATTCAATGTAATGAAACAGAAGAACCTCCAATCAAGAATCCTCTCCCTGGCAAGGTTATCAATTAAATTCGAAGCAGGGATTAAACAATTTCCAGATAAACAGAAATTGAAGGAATTCATTAACAAGAAACTATCCCTACAGGATATGTTAAAGGGACTACTGTAGATAGAAATGTTCTTAAGGCTAAAACACTTTCACCAGTGAAAATAAACCCACAGTGAAGGTAGTAGACCAATTAATTACCAAGCAAATACAAAATTAAAAGAAAGCAAAATCAACTATACACACAATCAGTCAAGGGATACACAAAGAGTACAGATCATGACATCCAATACATAGAAAAACTGTGGAGGAGGAGGAGGAGGAAGAAGAAAAGAAAATAACCTTTGGATTGTGTATGAAATAGAGTGATCAGCACTTTAAGGTAGACTGGGATTTAGTAAAGGAAGCTGTCCTTGGACCTTTGGTGACTACAGAACTAAAGCCAACGTAGACACATGTAAAAACATAAACTAATAAGAGAAATCCAATCACGACACTAATGAAGACCTTAAATACAAGAGAAGAGCATAAGAGAAGAAGAAAGGAACATAGAAGAGCTATAAAAACAATCAGAAAACAATTAATGAAATGGCAGTAACTACATATCTATCAATGATTACCTTAAATGTAAATGGATTGAATGCACCAATCAAGACACAGAGGGGAAGATTGGATAAAGAAACAAGAACCCAGCTATATGCTGCCTACAAGAGACTCATTTCAGACCCAGAGACATACACTGATGGAAAGTGAAGTGATGGAAAAAGATATACAAATAATAGGGAGAAAAAAGGAGGAGTAGCAGTACTAATATCGGACAAAACAGATTTTGAAACAAAGTAAGAAGAGATAAAGAAGGGCATTACATAATGACAAAGGGGGTAGTCCAACAAGATGATATAACCGTTATATATATCTATGCACCCAACATAGGAGCACCTAAATATGTAAAACAAAAACTAACAGAATTAAAGGGGAAACAGACTGCAACACAGAACATTACACTCAAAAGCAGCATTTTTCTCAAGTGTACATGGAATGTTTTCCAGAATAGATAACATGCTGGGCCACAAAAAAAGCCACAGTAATTTCAAAAGGATTGAAATTGTATCAAGCAGTTTCTCAGACCACAGTGGTATGAAACTAGAAATAAATCACACAAAGAAAACAAAAAAGCCTACAACACATGAAGGCTAAACAACATGCTTCTAAATAATCAATGAATCAATGAACAAATTAAAACAGATATCAAGCAATACATGGAGATAAATGAAAACAAAAATTCCACAGCCCAATATCTGTGGGACACAGTGAAGGCAGTTCTAAGAGGAAAGTACAAAGCAATACAGGTTTACCTCAAGAAACAAGAACGATCCCAAACACTCTAAACTCACAATTAAAGACACTAGAGAAAGAAGAACAAATGAAGCCCACCTTTAGCAAAAGGAGGGACATAATAAAGATCAGAGCAGAAATGAATAAAATAGAGAAGAATAAAACAATAAAAAAATCAATGAAAGCAGGAGTTGGTTCTTCAAGAAAATAAAATAGATAAATCCCTAGCCAGACTTTTCAAGGAAAAAAGAGAGAATACACATTTAAACAAAATTAGAAACAAAAACAATCACAACAGATACCACAGATATACAAAAAAATTATTAGAGAACACTATTAAAAATAACATGGCAAAAAATCGGATAACCTAAAATAGATAGACGCCTTTCTAGAAAAATACAACCTTCCAAGACTAACCCAGGAAGAAACAGAAAATCTGAACAGACCAACTGCTAGAAAATAAATCAAATTGGTAGTAAAAATACTCCTGAAAAACAAAACAGCATACTCCAATAGCTTCACAGCTGAATTCTACAAAACATTTAAAGAAGAACTAATAACTACCCTTCCTACAGTATTCCAAGAACTAGAAGAGGAGGAGGAAATACTTCCAAACTCATTCTATGAGGCCAGCTTCACTCTAAAACCAAAACCAGACAAAGACATCACAAAAAAAGAAAATTATCAACCAATATCCATCATGAACATAGATGCAAAACTTCTCAACAAAATATTAGCAAATAGAATTAAAAAACACATCAAAAAGTCATCCATCATGACCAAGTGGGATTTATTCCAGGGATGCAAGGATGGTGCAATATTCTTAAATCAATCAATATCATAACTACATTAACAAATAGAAGGATAAAAATCACATGAACATCTCAATAGATACTGAAAAAGCATTTGACAAAATTCATGACAAAAATATGTTTTTCTGAGTAAAAAACATAATAAAGTCCATATGTGGCGCCCACAGCCAACATCATAATTAACAGCGTAAAGCTGAAAGTTTTTTTTGTAAGGTCAGAAACAAGACAAGGATGCCCACTCTCCCCACTTTTATTCAACATAGTACAGGAGCTCCTACCCATGGTAATCAGACAAAACAAAGAGATAAAAGGTATCCAAACTGGTAAGGAAGAAGCTAAACTGTCACTATTTGCAGATGACATGATATTATACACAGAAAACCTTAAAGACTCCGCCAAAAAACTATTAGAACTAATAACTGAATCAGCAAAATTGCAGGATACAGAATTAATACACAGAAATCTGTAGTATTCCTATATACTAACAACAAACTAGCAGAAAGAGAAATCAGGAAAATAATTCCATTTACATCAAAAAGAGTAAAACACCTAGGAATAAACCAAACCAAGGAGGTGAAAGACCTATACCCTGAAAACCATAAGACACTCATGAGAGTAACTAAAAAAGACACTAACAAATGGAAATCTATCCCATACACACAGATAAGAAGAATTAATATCGTCACTATGGCCATCCTCCTCAAAGCAATTTACAGATTCAATATAAACCCTATCAAAATACCAACAGCATTTTTCAGTAAACTAGAACAAATAGTTCTAAAATTCATATGGAACCACAAAGACCCCATAAAGCCAAATCAATCTTGAGAAAGAAAAACAAAGCTGGTGGGAATACATTCCTTGACTTCAAGCTTTACTACAAAGCTACAGTAATCAAAACAGTTTAGCACTGGCACAGTAACAGACCCATAGATCAATGGAACAGAATAGAGAGTGCAGATAAAACCATGCATATATGGTCAGTTAATATACCATAAAGGAGTCATGAATATACAATGGAGAAAAGACAGCCTCTTTAACAACTGGTGTTGGGAAAATTGGAAAGTTACATTTAAGAGAATGAAACTGGATAATTGTCTAGCTCCATATACAAAAGTAAATTCAAACTGGATTGAAGACCTGGATGTAAGTCATGAAGTCATAAAACTCTTAGAAGAAAACATAGGCAAAAATCTCTTGAACAATTTATGTATGAGCAGTTTTTTCCTGGACACATCTCCTCAGGCAAGGGAAACAAAATCAAAAAATGAACAAACCAGGACTACAACAAACTAAAAGTTTCTATACAGCAAAGGACACCATCAGCAGTACAAAAAGCCATCCTACAGTATGGGAGAACATATTCATTCATAAACAATTTATCCAAGAGGGCTTAACATTGAAAATATATAAAGAACTCATACAACTCAATGCCCAGAAAACAAATAACCTAATTAAAAAATGGGCAGAGGACTGGAACAGACATTTCTCCAAAGAAGAAATACAGATGGCCAACAAGCACATGAAAAGATGCTCCACATTGTTAATCATCAGGGAAATGCAAATTAAAACCACAATGAGATTTCGCATCACACCAGTTAGAATGGCCACTACCCAGAAGACAAGAAATAAAAAATGTTGGTGAGGATGCAGAGAAACGGGAACTCTCCTCCACTGTTGGTGGGAATGTAAATTGGTGCAACTGCTGTGGAAAGCAGTATAGAGGTTCCTCAAAAGACTAAAAATAGAAATAACATTCAATCCAATAATTCCACTCCTAGGAATTTACCCAAAGAAAATAAAATCCCTGATCCAAAAAGATACAAGCACCCCTATGTTTATCACTATGCTATTTACAATAGCCAGGATATGCAAGGAACTTAAGTACCCATCAATAGATGAATGGATGAAGATCTGGTAAATATACATAGTGGAATATTATTCAGCCATAAAAAGAACAGAAATCCTGCCATTTGCAACAATATGGATGGATCTAGAGGGTATTGTACTCAGTGCAATAAGCCAGGTGGAGAAAAACAAATACCATATGACCTCACGTATTTGTGGAATATAAAAACAAAGCAAAACAGCAGTAGACTCAGAAACTGAGAAGTGACTAGTAGTTACCAAGGGGGAAGGGGTGGGGCGGTACATGGGGAGTAGGAGGGGGAGTTATACTCTTCCTGAGAGTAGGAATTGTTGCGTTTTTTGTTTCCCCAAAATGACTGTATAAAATCAGTGTTCAAAAACTGCTGGTTTGAACTAAATTAGGTTTCTAATTCTATGGCTCACTACAACACAACAAACATTCTAAGCAATTATGAAGATCATTGTTCATAGAAACTTGATGAAGAATCTTTTATATTACTAAGTTCTAATATTCTAGGTATCTAGTAGCAAAGTAAGATATATAAAGTAGCTAAACTCTAAAATTATTTTATGTGGTAAAATATGAATGACAAAAATGTTTCTAATTACCCAAATGTACTATCAGAGATGACTCAAAGGCCAAGTGGAGGTGGTCAGGAAGCTGAAATGTACAATACTATCTGATCAATCAAAAGCAGTCTTAACATTCAGACATGAATTCTAATCACAAAGACAAAATTATGTGTTTTGCACCTTGAGATTATTCAGTTATTCTTCATTATTCACAATTGACTACATGCAACCAAATGCATTTTTACAAAAGAAAGATGTCACAGTGTATTCCCTAAAAATAACATAACAAATGTTCATCTCTCTGATAACATTTTTGCATTTCATGTACTCTACACTGCAGACTAATTCATCTCTGTGGTAAATGTATTGAGACAATAGTGACATTTTCCTCTCTTGGAATTTGAATTCTCCTAACATTTAATGCTATGCACATAGAGAATTTTCCTTAGTGGTCATCTGTCTTGTACCGCTATATTTTTTTCTATTTTTTTGTTTCAGGAATTTAACCAGACTATTCTGTTCAACTGTCTAGTATGTTCAATTCTCTCTTATTCTATCTCAAAATTGATGAACTTTTACAATGAAAATCTTCATCCATAACTTGATTAAGTAAAGATTTTTACTGTGTGTCATTTAATATGCCATAGGCAAAAAAGTGCCTAATTTAACAGGTACCAAAAATGTTTCCTGCTGTACTGACACAGAGCCGCTAAGGTAACACTTACAGAAGCCAATTTCTTTAGCCTCAAGAGAAACATGCCCAAGTGCAAGAAAATATTGTGACTCAACTCTCTTAGTGGCAGTGTTCGATTATGTGCACTCTCAGGAAGTTGTATAACCCAGGTGGAACAGCCATGGAGTGCTTAAGTTTAAGCACTAGTATGAGTGGATACTGACTACATGATTTTCTCTGCACTAGAATTACCCTGCTGAGTGTAATCATACATTTCAATCACTTTGAGGTGTTAGCCAATCGCGTCAAACAAGTTCCTATTTCTTAATGGAGCATAATCAAACTTTTAAAGAAAATATTTTTATGTAAAAGAATTCACTGTAGAATAGTTATACAATTTATTTCTCTTTTCTGGCATGACTTGGAGATCTGGCCTTTTTAGGCAGGTTTTTATATACTGAGAGGCTAAGATTCAATATTTTTGGCTTTAACATACATGAAAAGGACTCCATGAGAACACAATTGCTGAATTTCCAAAACAGGGTCAGTGCATGTATTCCACAAAAGAGAGACACTAACTAACTGCCCTATACTTGCAACGTTTTCCCAAATCCCCTTTTCCTTTTTAAGCTTCTTCCTACTTTGATTCTGATCTGTCCACTGTGGCTCTTAGCCTGTTGTCTGTCATCACTTTGTTCTTACCTGGATAACTATAACTGATTATGTTTATTGTCCCAAAACTGTCCCTGCCATTCTAAGAGGCTTTATAATCCTATTGAGTTCTTTTATATTTTGACTGCAGAACCAATTGCTGGTATTTAGGCATCAAAATACCATCTTAGAAATTTTTAAAAAAGGATGAGGCTTATAATCAATATATATGTTTAATGGTGTAATGTTTTTATATATGTTTTGGAAAGATGTTTAAGGCGATTTTTACAATTGACAGAAACATGTCATTTCTGCTTGTAAGCTAAAAGATTGACTCAGGCTTCTCTCACCAACCAGGTAAAAGGTCTTCTTTTGTTTGGATGCATAACAACTATGTTGCACATGTGTGTGCATGCACACACATACACTCCACACATAGAAGTTAATGGTGGAGGTAGTATGTTCATACATTTTTTTCTTTACACATTGCCAATAAAATGATTCTAATGTAGTTTTTGGACTATACTGAAGGATCAATTTCATACAAACATTAAAATAAGTAGTAACTTGTAAATTTACTCAAAGTGAGGTTTAGAGGCATCTATGCGGGCTATTGATTAACTAAGGTACTGTTCTCACTCAATATAAACACAGCCACAGGTTGTGTATACTTCATAGATCATTTGCACTACTCAATAACATCTGAAGACTATGAATCAGTATAAAAAAGAGATAGGAGGCTATAAAGAAATTCAATATAAACATGTAACAGAGTGAACTTTCTGACCTCTCTTTGTTAAACAGTTAAATTATTACTTAGAAGTGGACAACAAATACACAGGAAGAATTTGTGACAGGGTTCTCAGATTGCATGATAATCAGCAACAGTGATGGAACTTTGTTGTGAATTTGGGAGCTGAGTTTCAATTAAGATGAAATGCCCTAGATTAGGCATTAAAGCAACCCACTACATTAATTTTAATTAGATTCTTTATCGCTTTATGTTCCTTGATCCAATCTAAGTAATTAAGCCCATTTTAGTTTCTAATTGAATTATACTATGTGTCTAAATCCAAAGATAAGAGAATATATAGGACCTAAATACATACTGCTTTGTTGTGGGAATTTGTCTATAGAATGGCGTTCAGGATGTAAGAATACATCTTAAAATTTATTTGACTAAAGCAGTAGTGTTGATCTTTCCATGGAGATTGTAAAATATGATTTTCCACATTTGTTATGTGTCCTGCTGAGTCATTTTTTTTTAAAGCAGAAGCTTTTGGAATCCAGAAGGATGAAGTTTTCCAGTGCAAAAAATTTGTATGCTCCCAATATATAAGGAGGGATTTTTGGATCCAGAAGATAAAATGTAGCCTACTAAGGAGGAAGATGCCCCTATGTCAACATATGGCTAAACTCTGGTGGATTATGGCTAAGAGCCAGATATATGATTTCATGTACAACTTTATTTTGAACCAATTATTAGACTGTTGAAAACTTTGAATTTTATGTTGGAGATGACTTTTGAGGTTTACAATAAGCTAAATTTCATTGAGCATTTACTATATACCTGCATGATAGTAAGCATTTGAATATATCATCTCATTTAACCTTAACATACACCCATTGGAGTAAATATTTTACTTAAGTCCACATTACAGAAAACCATAAAGGAAACTGTAGAATAGAGACTTAATATGACTTGACTCTGCTGCTACACATCAGACTTGAGCTCTGAACCTGTGTCTGTATGACTCCAAAGGTTATGTGAGTTTTAACCACTACAAAACTTTTAGGAACTTTTCTCAGACTCCATTTTCATATGTACAGGGTAGAGCCTGAAAGTACCTACCAATCTTAGTGGTACTGTATAGATCTGAAACATTCATATTTCTAAACATTAATAGTATGATACCATCAGGGAAAACAATAGAATAGTCAATATAATTCCTTTTCCTGAAAACATCTAAATAGAGCAATTATATGTGAATGAATACAACAGCATTTATTCAACACATGCATAGCTTCTGAACTGATCTTCTTGCTTCTCTTCTTATTCTCCTTATGATTTATTTCTATCTATCAGTCAGAATGATTGAAATAAAATGTAGCTCAAATCAAGCCAGTACTATTTCTAAAACCTACAGTGGCTTCCCATTTCACCCAAAACATAATTAAATTTTCTTCATATTTTACAAACTTCACC
Organism: Smutsia gigantea; assembly: GCA_032199065.1. NCBI lineage: Eukaryota > Metazoa > Chordata > Mammalia > Pholidota > Manidae > Smutsia > Smutsia gigantea. The sequence goes on along the minus strand of JAVSCE010016405.1, from coordinate 65,216 downwards.
ATGATCTGACTGCACAACCTGTGTTACCTGATGTAACATCACTCACCAGCTTCCCACTGATTCAGCCAGACTGACCTATGGTATTCCCTCATATACTGGCAAGCATTCTCAGTCCAGGGCCCTTGTGTTTACTATTCCTTCTTCCCCATACACATACATGTCTTGTTCCTTCTCTTTTAAGTGTATTTATTTATTGAAGTACAGTAGATACACAATATTATATTGATTTCTAGTATGCAACATAGTGATTCAACAGTAACACACATTATTAAATCCTTACCCCAACTAGTGCAGTTACTATCTGTGAACAGAGAAAGATATTACAGAACCATTGACTGTATTCTCCATACTGCACCTCCATCCTTGTGACAAACTTATATTATCTTTGAGACATTTGTGCCTCTTTATCCCCTTCATCTGTTTCACTTACAAACCCTAACCCCTTCCCCTTGGTGGTAACCACCAGTCACTTCTCACTGTCTCTGAGTCTACTGCTTCTTTGTTCATTTTGTTTTGTTTTGTCTTTAGATTCTACATATAAGTGAAATAATATGGTATTTGTCTTTCTCCACCTGGCTTATTTCACTGACAATGTCCTATAAAACCATCTATGTCATAGATGGCAGGGTTTCTTTTTTATGACTGAATAATATTCCATTGTGTATATATCGCATATCTTCTCTATCCTTCACCTAGTGATGGACACTTTGGTTGTTTCCATATCTTGGCATTGTAAATAATGTGGCAATAAACATAGGGGTACATAAAACTTTTTCAGAGATTTTGTTTTCTTTGGGTAAAATCCTAGAAGTAGAGTTACTGGGACATAAGATATTTCTATTTTTAGTTTTCTGAGGCACCTCCATACAGCCTTCCACAGTGGCTGTACCAATCGAGGATTTTCTATATATAATAGCAGGTCATCTGCAAATAGAGACAGCTTAAATTCTTTTCTGATTGGTGGGAAAAGGACTTTCAGTACTAGGTTGAGTAAAAATCATGAGAATGGGCATCTTTGTCATGTTCCCGATCATAAAGGAAAAGCTGTCAGCTTTTTGCCATTGAGTATGATGTTAGCTGTGGGTTTGTTATATATGGCCTTGATTATGTTGAGCTATATTCCCCCATACCCATTTTGTTGAGTTTTTATCATGAATAAAAGTTGGATTTTGTCAAATACTTTTCCCACATATATTGAGATAATTATATGGTTTTTATTCTTCCATTAATGTGGTGTATCACACTGATTGATTTATGACTATTGTGCCATCCATGCATCCCTGGAATAAATCCCACTTGGTCATGGTGTATGAGGCTTTTGATGTATTTCTTGAATTTTGTTTGCTAATATTTTGTTGACGATTTTTGCATCTATGTGCATCAGGGATATTGGTCTATAATTTTCTTTCTTTTGTAGTTTCTTTGTCTGCATTTGGTATCAGAATGATGCTGTTCTCATGGAATGAGTTTGGAAGTGTTCCCTCCTCTTACATTTTTGGAATAATTTAAGAAGGATGGGTATTAGCTCCTCTTTAAATGTTTGGTAGAGTTCAGCTGTGAAGCCATCTGATGGTCCTGGGATTTATTTTGTTGAGGTTTTTATTTTGCTGAGGGTTTTTTTGATTAACACTTTAATTTTGTTGAATTGGTAATTGAAAAAACTTCATATTTTCTGTTCTTCCTTGGTCAGTCTTGGAAGGTTGTACTTTTCTAGGAATTTTTCCATTTCTTATAGGTTGTCCAATCCATTGGCATATAATTTTTTCATGAAGTTCTAATAATTCTTTATATTTCCATGGGTTCCATTGTAAATTCTCCATTTTCATTTCTCATTTTGTTTATGTGTGTCCTCTCTCTTTTTTTCTTGATAAGTCTGGCTAGGGGTTTGTTTTGTTTATCTTCTCAAACAACCAGCTCTTGGTTACACTGCGTTTTTTCTATTGTTTTATTCTTCTCTATTATTTATTTCTATTCTGATCTTTAATATGTCCCTCCTTCTACTAGCTGAGTTTCATTTCTTCTTCTTCTACTAGTTTCTCTAGTTATGAGTTTGGACTGTTTGGTGTTGTTCTTGTTTCTTAAGGTAGGCCTGTATTGCTATGTACTTAACTCTTAGAACTGCTTTTGTGGCATCCCACATATTTTGAACTGTTGTATTTTTGTTTTTATTTCTTTCCATGTATTGTTTGATTTCCTTTTATTTGTTCATTGATACACTGATTATTTAAAGCATGTTTAGACTCCATGTGTATGTGTAGTTTGTTTTCTTCATGTGTCATATAATTGTGATCTGAAAAGATGCTTGATTCGATTTCAATCTTTCTGAATTTATTGAGGCTCTTTCTATGGACTAATATGTGACCTAGTTTGGAGAATGTTCCATGTGCACTTGAGAAAAATGATTATACTGCTTCTTTTTGATGGAAACATTCTGTATCTACCTGTTAAGTCCAACTAATCTAATAATGTGTTGTTCAGTGCCTCTGTTTCCCTATTTATTTTCTGTCTGGATGATCTGTCCATTGATGTAACTGGGGTGTTAAAATCCCCTAATATGATTGTATTGCTATTTCTCCCTTTAGTTTGTTTGTTTTACATAATTAGATGCACCTATGTTGGGTACATAGATATTTAAAATTGTTATATCCTCTTGTTGCACTGACCCCTTTATCATCATGTGATATACTTGTCTCTTGCTACTTTTTTGTTTTGAAGTCTGTTTTGCCTGATGTAAGTAATGCTACTCTTGATTTTCTCTCCCTTTTATTTGCATGAAGTACCTTTTTCCTCCCTTCACTTTCAGTCTGTGTATGTCTTTCGGTCTGAAATGAGTCTCTTATAGGCATCATATAGCTGGGTCATGTTTTTTTTCCCATTCTGCCACCCTATTTCTTTTGATTGGTGCATTTAGCCCATCTATATTTAACGTAGTTATTGATAGGTATATACTTCTTATGTTTTATTGTTTTTGCTTGTTTTTGTAGTTTCTCTCCATTCCTTTCATCATCTCTTATACTCTTGTTATTTGTTTTCTTCAGTGTTATGGTTGGATTTAAAAAAAATTTTGTGTATTATATAGGCTGTAGGTCTGTGATCTTACCATAAGATTCATAGAGACTCCTGAATACAGAGCAGTCTATATTAAGTTGATGGTTGCTCTATTTCAAACACAATCTAAATATACTACTCTTCTATTCTTCCTCCTTCACACTTTAGAGGTATAAGATGTCATAAGCTATATATTTTCTGTATCCCTTGACTAATTTTGTACAGTTGATCTTACTACTTATTTTAACTTCATTATTGCTTAATAATTTGTCTACTATCTCTACTGTAGGTTTATTTTCACTGATGAAAAACATTTAGGCTTAAGAACATTTCCATCTACAAAAGTCCCTTTAACATAGACTGTAAAGCCAATTTAGTGGTGCTGAATTCCTTCTGCCTTCGTTTATCTGGGAAACTTTTAATCTCTCCTTCAATTCTGAATGATAACATTTCTGGGTTGAAGATTCTTACTTGTAAGCTCATCAGTTTCAATACATTATATATTTCTTGCAACTCCCTTCTGGACTGTAAAGTTTCTGCTGAGAAATCTGCTGGTAGCCTTAGAGAATTTCCTTTACAGGGTAACTGTCTGCCTCTCTCTTGCTGCTTTTAAGATTCTATCTTTAAACTTTGACAATTTAATTACTGTATATCTCAGTGTTGCCTTCTAGAGGTGCTTTTTGTCAGGGGCTCTCTGTGCTTCCAGGACATAGGTGTCTATTTCATTCCCCAGATTAGGGAAATTTTCAACTATTATCTCTTCAAATAGACTTTCTACTCCTTTGCCTGTCTCTTCTTCTGGGACCCCTATTTATGCAAATATTGGGGGGTTTTTTTTTGGAGTTGTCACTCAGCTCTCTTAGCATCTTCTAATTTCTAGTAATTCTTTTTTCTATGAATTCCTCAGCTTGGTTGCTTTCCTGTTCTCCATTATACATCTCAATGATTCTCTCCTCTACTACCAGCAGTCTACTATTCATTCCTTCCACTGTATTTTTCATTTCGCTTATTGTATTATTCAGCTCTGAATGGCTTTCTCAAATATTCTTTGTTGAAGTTCTCACTGAGATCATCAATTATTTTTCCCACATCAGTAAGAATATTTATGACTATTCCTTTGAAATCTTTATAAAGAAGATTGATAATCTGGTTCATTTAGCCCTCTTTCTGTTGTGTTATTAAGTTCTTTCATTTGTAACATAGTCCACTGCCTCCTCATTTTGTCTAGTTTTCTGCTTTTTTCCTTTGTATTATATAGATCCACTAGGCCTCCTGGTCTAGAAAGTAATGGCTTTATTAAAAAGCCATCTTGTGGTGCCCAGAAGCTGAAGGCTTTTTGCCCACCAGTGCCTTTCACCCTTGTGGTGGAGCTGCAGTTGCTGTTGGTGGGCTGTGGGCAGTGTCTGGTCTCTTGCCTGCAGAGGGTAATAGCTTGCCTCAGTATGCCCTTTGTGTGTTGTAAGGTGCTTCTGCTCACATCTGTGGGCAGTGCCACCCTCTACCTGCCAAGCAGCAATAGCAGCAGCCTGGGATGGCAGGGTATGTGGGGAGGGTGCACGGGGAGCCTGCTGCAGAGCTGAGCTGCCAGCAAGGGAAATGGAGCATTTGGAGCTGGATCCTGCAAGTGCTTCACCAGGTGGGCTGAGAGAGGCAGGAATGCTGGAAAAGCCTCCCTCTGCCTACCTGGCAGCAAATACTGTTGCTGGGCTGGGCAGGCCAAGTGGTGGGTGGATATGCAGGGAAGCATGCTGTGGGGCTGAGCTGCAAGTGAGAGAGATGGAGCATTTGGAGCTGGATCCCTTAAAGAAGGCTGGGGAAGCATCCACTTGTCCTTTCTCCTCCAGAGAGAGTTCCCTCCAACCCCCACCCCTCTGGCTCACTACCTGCTACTGGTAAATCTTTCAAACTACTGCCTCTGCATTGGCTCTCAGAGGACCAATAGAGTATGCCTGTCCTCCACAAGTGACAGGAATCTCACCCTCTTTCAGTATTCCAACTCTTCCTGGTGTCCAGCCCTGTTAATCACCAAAGCCCAATGCAATGTGGACTAATGTTCCCAGAGCAGATCTCCAGGGCCAGGTGTGCAGGATTCCTGAGTGCTTATCCTCTCCCTGCTCCATTCTTCTCCCTCTGGCTTGTGGACTGAAATGGGGAAAGGACTTGGGTCCCAATTGATTGTAGCTCAATCACTTTACCCTTCTCAATGTGGTCTTCTTCACCAGGTGGAGATGGTCTGTTATACAGTCTTCAGGTCATTTTCAGGGTTAACTGCATTTGCTGTCGTTGGTTCCTGGGTGTGTATGTGGGAGGAGGTTTCACCTTGCCTTCCTGCTCTTCAATCTTTTCCATCACCTCTCTTCTCTTGCTCCTCCTCTTAATTCAAGTCTCAACTCAAATATGGCCTTCTGTGAGAGGTATGTATACCCTGATCATCTATACAAAATAGTATGAAATAGCACAAATACTCTAACACCACAGTTTACTAACCCTTAGTCTGCTTGATTTGTCTTTATAGCATGTTTAATATGACTACTTATTTACTTATACAACTATAATATTTATAATCATCTTACTTTTACAGAAATTTAAATTCCATGAGAAAAAGAACTTGATTTCCTTTGCTCACTGAAATATCTCCACGGCAGAAAAGAGTGACACATTATATATAAAATATAGTGGATGATGAATGAATCAATCAATAGACGTATATTAATACCCATTATGTTAAAGCTATTTTAGACATTTTTAAACAAGTCTAGCTTTATATATACATATTTCCCAAAGATTTTTTTCATACTTCTTATATGACACAAAATTTTCTATAAACACTGAGCCAACACAGTGCTAACATACTTAAGAAGAAGGAACTGTCCCTGTGCGGAGGTTCCAGAAGCAGTTCTGCTTGAGTAAATGATCTGATTATTTCTAGTACCTGCACTTCTCTAACTTTATGAGCCAGGCACATTTAGCAATCTACTCTAGATTAACCCTATTTTATATTTTATATTTTTATGTCACATAGAATGTGACATAAAAGTAATATCAGCTTTTATGGTGGTTCTTGTCTGTCTTGATTTCCCATAGGAATGGAATCCAATTTTATCCTATAGTTCCTGTTACCATTTGTACTGTTATGCCTACCACTCTGCTCCAACCACATGAAACTCTGGATGTGCCCCTAATCTTTGCTGTAGGAACCACTGCCATGTGAATTTGTGTGATATCCAATCTCCACTCTGACCTGTCATTCCACAGCTTTAATTATGACATTCACATAAATCCAAAATTTTGAAGAATGATTTAATTGAAGAAACACAAATCATCAAGAACAAAGCTACTGGTTAATGGAAGAAATCACCAAGAATATTTAAAGTCAATAACCACATATATTTAACATCTAGTGGTATTTTAACTTCACTACCAGTGAGGTATGTATCGCCTACCAACATACAAATGGAACATTTTTAGCATTTCTAAATTCTGTAGCATTTATAAATGTTACAGTACATTGTGATGCCACCTGCATATAAGAAATGGGGTTTTGGTGAACTATAAATAGAATAACAGCCTTTCTGAATATCAAGAAATTCTATCATGGCTCACTACAACAGTTCTTTATTAATCTTTAATGAGGCAATGGTGTAAAGCACTTTGTAAATTTTCGAGTTCATATGTAAACTGAAGCTTGACTATAGAATATAATTCAAAGTCTACATGATGTTTCAAGTGAATATGTGAATTTACTTAAAATATTGTTATTACTTTGTCACAGAAGAATATATTGTTATTATACACTTTATAAATATATACCACTTATAAAAACAACAAATTTTATCTGATACATGCTGAAGAGATTTCAAAGATGATTATGAAAATAACAGGATGTCAAATTCTAGGAAAACTGGATGAGATTGAACAATATTTTTAAATAATAGAGTCTACTCAATAAACTGTAAAACTGAAGATTTGCTATACCATAATATGAAGTAAAAAAAAATCTGTGCTTTGTAGAACTGTCTATGCTTACTTTAAGTTCTTTTATTTCAATTGTGAAAAAGATTCCTTTGAGCTAGACAGAATTCAAGTCTACCAAAATTTTTAAGAATAAACAAATTCAGTGAGGTTGCAGGATATAAAATCAATGTACAAAAATAGGTTGCATTTCTATATACCAACAGCAAAGTATCTGCCAAAAAAATCCTTTACAACACCATAAACAACAAAATTCTTATGAATAAATCTAACTGAAGTAATAAATGACCTCTACACTGAAAACTATAAGACATTTATAAAAGAAAACTGAAGGAGACACAAATGGTGAGATAGTTAATGTTCACAGACAAAAAATTAATATTGTCAAAATGTCCATGCTACCCAAAGCCATCTGTAGATTTAATCACTCCCTATTAAAATCCCAAAGGTACATTTCACAAATATAGAAGAAATAATCCTAAAATCTATATGGACCCATGAAAGACCCCTAATAGCCAAAACAAATTTAAGAGCAAAGTTAGAGGCTTCACACTTCTTGATCTTCAAAGCTACAGTAATTAAAACAGTATGGTACTGACAGAAAAACAGACCCCTGGACCCAAATGCAACAGAACTGAGAGAACAGAGATAAATTTACACATATATTATCAACTAATACATGACAAGGAAACAAAAAATATTTAATGGAGAAAGGATAGTCTCTTCAATAAATCATGGTGGGAAAACAGGATATCCATGTGCAGAAGAATGATAGTAGAACCCTATCTTAGACCACTCACAAAAATTAACTGCACATGGGTTAAGGATGTAATTGTAAGACCTGATATCATAAAACCCCTAGAAAAAAACATAGAGGAAAAACTCCTTAACAATGATTTTTTTGGGGGTGTGATCCAACAGCACAGGCAACAAAAGCAAAATTCAGCAAGTGGAACCATATCAAACTAAAAGCTTCTGCCCAACCACTTGAGAAGATAACCTATGGAATAGGAGAAAAAATCTGCAAACTATTTATCAATTAAGAAGTTAATAGCAAAAAAACTACATAATCTTGTAAATATTTCATAATATATTAATGTATCAAATCATCATATTGTATACCTTAAACTTACACAATGGAATATGTCAATTATATCTCAATAATGTTGGAGAAAAAAAGATGGAAGTTCATGACTATTAAACAATTCACTATGATTTAAGGCAGCAATGAAGTAGTGTAAACATTTGTTCGATCTATGTTAAATTGGAGTTCCATTCAAATGAAAGCATACGTGAACAGTAATTATTTTGACTGAAAGTGAAATTTTAATGAATTAAATTATTCTTTATGATATTTTAATACATTTTATGGAGGTGTGTAAATCTCTGAAAACCATGGCTTATATGGTATTCAATTTATGATTGTTCTTTTGGAAAGTAGGCATGGTCTTCAAAGCATACAGGTTATAAAAGTAAGTGGCAGATGTGGTTTAGGAAATACTAGAAAGATTAAACAAAGCTACTTCTTACTCAAAAGTGAGAAAAAAGAAAATACCCTTCTCTAATGGGATATTCAGAAGTTATGTTCTTATTAGGAAAAAATCCACCTTCATGATATATAACTTAATTATTTCAACTCCTCCTTCTCACACTCAGAGGAAGGGAGATTATGATCTAAAGGCAAACCCCTGGAAAGGGGATTTTCCCTAGACTGAGATGAAAATTAATCATCAAATGGAATATCCAGAGCTTGTAGGTGGGTGACAAAATTAGAATATTTGCAACAATACCTTATTTAGCAAACTAAGTCTTTTTTTAGCTAAGTATAAGGTGTGAATATAAAGAATAGAACTTAAAAAAAACAGGATGGAAGAATCCAAGTAGATTATTGTGCCCTTTCAAAAAATCTAAGTGGCTATTGTCCCTTTTTGAGGGTCACTTCAAAAACTAAACACAAAATATAATCTTATTTCCACTGCTCTAAAATATTTTAGCTCCTACTCTCAGAGGAAGTTAAGAATGTTAGGGTTAATACAATGGGAAGAGCTTGTGTTGTGAAGTTGGACGTGGGGATTCTAATGCCAATTCTTCTTGCAAAGTGTATTACATTGGGCAACTACCATGAGCCTCACCTTCAACAACCCCACAGTACAGTTGTTGTGAGGATGACATAAAAGAAAGGCATAAAGCACCACCTGTTCAATAGTCCATTTCTACCTTCTTATAGTCCAATTCTACTGTCATGAAAAAATCATTAGTACAGTCACTACCTTTCAAATTTCTCACTAATTCACATGTTCCACTTTTTCATGCAACCTATCCTCTAATCAAATTTAATTCATTAAATGTTTCTACTAATATATATTCTTTCCTATCTTATATTTATGTGGTTTCTTCTAATAAAACACTCTTCCCTAAATCTCAATTTAATCTATTATATTTTACCCACCCTTCACTGTTCAAGCAATAAATACCACTGAGAGAATTCCCTACTTCAAGATGGATGTGAGTCTTTTCTCTGTACTTTAATAGAACTACATTTCTGTTTCTTTGGACATCTTTTTCACATCGTGAATCACATTCATAGTTTGCTTTTTTTTTTTTTGAGGGCAGGAGCAGTAATTTATCTTGAAGTCTTCCACAGTAAACACCCCCAGTTGGGATTCAAAAGAGGTGTTTTGGGTAACTGTCTGTGAAATAAGAAAACTACAAAATTGCTCTGTATTCCATCTAAAATTTGTAATACAGGCAGATTCTCAAAAAGCTCTGCAGTGTGAGGAATGTGAAAGCTAATACTCTTTTCAACTTAAATAAGAAAATAAGACATTTTGTGGTTTTGTGCCATTTGTTAGAAAAAGTCTAATATACAAATACTAAGAACAACTTTTTTGTTAAACTTATTTCTGCAATTTATTTATCCTCTGTATCTTTTTATGTGATACTTTATTGCTTATCAAATTAATTCATCTCTTTTAACTTCCCTGTTTTGCTTTAAAAAATTGACAAAAAATGTATTCATATCCTAGATATTGTTTGTAACTTGACTAAGAAAGATGCATTTGTCACTTTTGGAAATTGCATTTAATTAAATTATCATATGTTGTATCATTATTATCTTATTTAATTGCTGTTCAAATTGTTTTACTTTTTCATAGATCCCTTCCCAAAGATAACTTTGTGTATTGTGATGTTAATAATTTGGTTATATTGTTGCTATTTTACCATATGCTCTTTTACACATATTTGTAACCATATTGTATTTATAACTGTTTAATTTTTTTTCTTTTGGTATTGTTAATCTTCAATTACATGTGCAGCATTATGGTTTCTAAATGCCCCACTTCATCAAGTCCCCCCCCCCCCACATACCCCATTACAGTCACTGTCCATCAGCGTAGTGAGATGCTATAGATCACTACTTGTCTTCTCTGTGTTGTACAGCCCTCCCCGTGCCCCACACACACATTATGTCTGCTAATCGTAATGCCCCTTTTCCCCCTTATCCCTCCCTTCCCACCCATTTTCCCCAGTCCCTTTCCCTTTGGTAACTATTAGTCGGTTCTTGGGTTCTGTGAGTGCACTGTTGTTTTGTTCCTTCAGTTTTTTTCTTTGTTTTTATACTCCACATATGAGTGAAATCATTTGATACTTGTCTTTTTCTGCCTGGCTTATTTCACCAAGATTAATACCCTCTAGGTCCATCCATGTTGTTGCAAATGTCTGGATTTGTTTTCTTCTTATGACTGAATATTCCATTGTGTATATGTACCACATCTTTTTTATCCATTCATCTACTGATGGACACTTAGATTGCTTCCATTTCTTGGCTATTGTAAACAGTGCTGCAATAAACATAGGGGTGCACATGTCTTTTTCAAACTGGGCTGCTGCATTCTTAGGGTAACTTCTTCATGAACATATCTCCCTGGGCAAGGGAAACAAAAGCAAAAATGAACAAGTGGGACTATATCAAGCTGAAAAGCTTCTGTACAGCAAAGGACACCATCAGTAGAACAAAAAGACATCCAACAGTATGGAAGAATATATTCATAAATGACGTATCCAATAAGGGGTTGACATCCAAAATATATAAAGAACTCATGCACCTTAACAAACTAAAAGCAAATAATCCAATTAAAAAATGGGCAGAGGATATGAATAGACACTTGTCCAAAGAAGAAATTCAGATGGCCAACAGGCACATGAAAAGATGCTCCACATTGCTAATCATCAGAGAAATGCAAATTAAAACCACAATGAGATATCACCTCACACCAGTAAGGATAACTGTTTAATTTTAAAATTTAATATTATAATATAAAATGCATATTCACACTATTACATAGCCTTTGTAGTTAGATTTTTAATGCCTACAATATATGTAACTGAGCCATCCCCCAAATTTGGGGTATTTAGAATTGTTTCTTATTTTTAGGTTGTGTTGTTGTTGCTTATCTTTTGCTTTTCTTCCTCTTACTGACTTTGCTTGGTTCTTGCAGTTGTCTTACTATAGGAATTTCATTAATTTCATAATTAATTAGAGCATTCCCTCTCATGTATTTTGTTCTCTGTCCTAAGTGTTTATACCATGCTTAAATTAGTTTGAAACAAAAATGATTACTTTTTAAAACAAAAGCAAACCTTTTTGAAACTTTCAATTCGGTTAGTGCTCTACAAATGACATGTAAGTTAGAAAACTTTTAACATAAACATAAACTGGGCTGGTTGGTATTGTCATGAAAATGACTTTGGCTTTTATTTTTGTATACTATGCCATATTTTTGTTGTGTGAAATGGATTGGCTATTTGTTTGCTTAGGAACATTGCTCTTAAGCAACTCAGTCCTAAGGCAGAACATCCTTCACACTGAGGTTGTGCATGCAGCTCAGATCGGCTGGTTTGAATTCCAGTTTCACCATATACTGTCTATGTTCCTCTGGTTGCAGTACTTCTCAGTGCTTCTGCTGTCTCATCTGTAGAGCAGGGGTGATGACAGCAGCCTCTTCAAGGTGGAGGGTTAAATTAACAAATATATATAAATCCCATGTTTGCAAAATGGATACATAATACATGTATTAATTCATGTATCAAGAGCCTCCAGTGGCCTGCTATAAAACTGTGATATTCTTGGCTCTGTCTAGGTCAATATTTTTGAATAATGCCTTGGCTAAGGAAGTTAACACATTAATGATATTTGGAGATAGTATGAACAGAGGAGTTAAAGCTCCATGACACCAAATGGGTCCATTGGCTCAGATAATCTGAAAAAAAAGGTATGAACCCTGGACAAAAGCAGGTTATGAGCATGCTTATAGCCTAAGAACCTATGGATTTTAGGGTTCAGTGTATTTTCACCTTTATAATGATAAAATAAAAAGAAAACCATGTCTTAATTTGTCCCTTATACCTTATTTTAAGAAAAGGAGAACTCTCTTTTTTTATTAGATATAATTGACATGCAATATTACATTAGTTTCAGGTGTACATCATAGTGATTCAACATTTGTATACATTGCAAAATGATCACAGTAAGTCTAGTTATCATTTGACTCTATACAAAATTAATATAATATTATTGACTACATTCCCTATGCTGTACATTACATCCCCATGACTTATTTATAACTAGTTTGTATTTCTTGATCCCCTTGACCCATTTTACATCTGCCTCCCCCTGCCCCAGACCCTTTCCCTCTGACAACCACCAATCTGTTCTCTCTGAGTCTGAGTTTTGTTTTTTACATTACAAATATAGGTGAAATCATGTAGTATTTGTCTTTCTCTTTCTGGCTTATTGTACTTAGTGTAATGCCCTCAAGGCCCATTCATGTTTTTGCAAGCGGAAAAATTTTATTTTTTCATGGATGTGTAATATTTAATCACACACACACACACACACACACACACACACACACACACATATTCTTTATACATTCATGTATTAATAGACACATAGGTTGTTTCCTTATCTTGGTTATTATAAATATGCTGCAATAAACATAGGGGTGCATGTATCTTTTTAAATTAGTGTTTCCATTTTCTTTGGATAGATACCCAGAAGTGGAATTGACAGATCATATAGTATTCTATTCTGAATTTTCTGATGAACGTTTACATTTTTTTCCATATTGGCTGCACCAATTTACATTCCACCAACAGTGTGCATCCTTGCCAACACTTGTTATTTGTTGTCTTTTTAGTAATAGCCACTGTGACAGGTGTAAGGTGACATTTCATTTGAGGTTTTGATTTGCATTTTCCTGATGGTTAGTGATGTTAAGAATCTTTTCATGTGCCTGTTGGCCATCTGTATGTCTTCTTTAGAGAATGTCTTTTCAGATCCTTTATTTTTTTAATTGGATGCTTTTTTCTATTCCTTTGAGTTGTATGACTTCTTTATCTATTTTGGATATTAACCCCTTATCAGATACATGATTTGCAAACATCTTCTCCCATTTTGTAGGTTGCCATTTCATTTTATTGATAACTTTTTTCACTGTGCAGAAGCTTTTTAGATTGATATGGTCCCTTTTGTTTAGTCCTGCTTTTGTTGTCCTTGCCTTTGCAGTCAGATACAAGAAAACATCATTAAGACTGATGTCAGGGAGCTGGCTGCTTGTACCTTTTTCTAGGAGGTTTATGGATTCACAGCTTACACTCAAATCTTTAATCCATTTTGAGTTTTTTTTTATATGCTGCACAACAGTGGTCCAGTTTCCTTCTTTTATATGTGGCTGTCCAGTTTTCCCAACATCATTTATTGAAGAGATTTTCCTTTCCCCATGGTCTATTCTTGTATCCTTTCTTATAAATGAATTGGCCATATATGCATAAATTTATTTCTGGGATCCTTATTCTATTCCATTGATCTATATGTCTGTTTTTATGCACCCACCACACTATTTTGATTACTCAAGTTTTGTATTTTAGTTAGAAATGAGGGAACTGGATGCCTCCAGCTTTGTTGTTCTTGCTCAAAATTGTTTTGGCTATTCAGAGTCTTTTGTGGTTCCATTTAAATTTTAGAATTATTTTTTCTAGTTATTTTAAAAGTGCCATTGGAAGTTTGATAAGAATTACATTGAATTGGTAGATTGTTTTGGGTAGTATAGACATTTTAACAATATTAGTTATTCTGTTCTGTGCTATAGCTTAGAATATCTTTCCATTTATTTGTGTGATCTTCAGTTTCTTTCATCTGTATCTTGTAGTTTTCAGTGTACAGGTCCTTGGTTAAATTTATTCACCACCCTGGTGAAACTGCATCTTTCTGATGTGACTGTGAAGGGACTGTTTTTTGGAGTATGATATTAGCTAAGGGTTTGTCATATATAGCCTTTATTATGTTGAGGTAACATTCCCTCTACACCCACTTTGCTGTGAGTGTTTATCCTAAATGAGTGTTGCATTTTGTCACAGGCTTTTTCTGCATCTACTGAAATGGTCATTGATTTATATCCTTCCTTTTTAGTGTGGTATATCACACTGGTTGACTTATGGATGGTGAACCATCTTTGTATCCTTGGAATCAAGTGGATTACCCACTTGGTCATGGTGTATGATCCTTTTAATGCGTTACTGAATTTGGTTTGCTAATATTCTGTTGAGGATTTTTGCATCTATGTTCATCAGAGATAACTTGCTGTGATTTTCTTTTTTGTGGAGTCCTTGTCTGGTTTTGGTATCAGGGTGACACTGGACTTTCAAAATAATTATGGAAGTGATCTTTCCTCTTCATTTTTTTCGGAAGAGTTTGAGAAGGATAGGTATTGAATCATCTTTGAATGTTTGGCAGTATTCACCAATGAAGTTTTCTTCCTGGACTTTTCTTTGTTGGGAGGTTTTTGATTACCAATTCAATCTCCTCCTTCGTAATTGGTATATTCAAATTTCCTACTTTTTCATAAATCAGCCTTGTAAGATTATAAGTTCCTAGGAATTTATCAATTTCTTCTAGGATGTCCAATTTGTTGGCATATAATTTTTCATAGATGTCTCATACCTCACAGCTCTGTGGTGTCAGTGTGACTTCCATGTCTGATTTGAGCCTCATCCCTCTTTTTGTCGCTGAGTCTAACTAAAGGTTTGCCAATTTTACCTTTTCAAAGAACCAGCTCTTAGTTTTCACTGATCTGCTGCATTTTTAATCTCTATTTTATTTATCTATTTTATTTATCTTTACTCTGATCTTTACTATTTCCTTCCTTCTACTAACTTTGGGCTTTATCATTTTCTTCCTTTATAGTTCCTTTAGATGTAAATTGTTTATTTGGGATTTTTGCTTCTTGAGGTAGTTCTGTATTGCTATAAACATCTCTGCTTTTGATGCATCCCACAGATTTTGGGGTCTTTGTACTTACGGCTTGCTGATTTGTTCTGCTTCATCCAGGATGTCGTTGAACCCCTCTAGGGTATCTTTCAATTCGGTTACTGTTCATCTTAGTGACTTCTGTTTGGTACTTTTTCCTATTTTCTGTCTGCTGAGGTTCTTGCTGTATTCATCCATTCTTCTCCCAGTTCTGGGGAGCATCTTTATGACCATTACTGTGAATTCTTTATAAGGTAGGTTTCTTCTCTCCTTATCACTAAGGTATTTTCCTGAGGTCGTGTCCTTCTTTCATTAGCAACATATTTCTGTTTCTTTATTTTGCTTGACTCTCATTGGTTTCTACATATTAGCAAAGCAGGCACCTCTCTGTCTTGATGCAGTAGCCTGTGGAGGCGATGAACCTTCTCATTCAACCCTGCCCTAGCTCTTGGCTGTCTCTCAAACCTCTGTGATCATCTAAACCACCTTTCTATTCTTGATACATGCCTATTATTGAAGGTGTACCAAGACCTGTGAGTCTTTCAAGGGAAGGAATTTCATTTAGTACCTAATTTTTGGCTGATTGGAAGCCAGACCCTCAGGCAGCAGCCTTTGAAGTATGCAAATATGACTGCATCAATGGGGCTGCAATCATAAACCCTGGTGGCTCCAGATCAGGAGATCTGGAAGTGCCCCCTGGGTGACATTTGCAAAAATCAGTTCTCCAGATGAGTGCATAAGCTCCTTTCTGGGAGATCTCATTAATATTTAGCAAGGCCAAAAGGGTACACAAGGATGGTGTCTCCCTGTTTATGTTCCTTGGGGGTACTTCTTTAGTCTCTAGATGTTTAAGAAGCCTGAAGGCTCTCCTAAGGCTGTCCCTAAGGCTGAAGTTCCCACCTAAGTCAATAGGTCTTTTTTATAAAAGACTGGGCTTGTGGTTCAGTCTGCTGTCTCTGCAATGCCCTGGGGGTGGTAGCCTGGCAAGAACTATCTTTCTGATTTTTACTTTCCCACTGAGCTCAGGAACACCAGTTCCACTGGCCAATGGGATCAGGCAATCAAGGGATATCCCCTGTGTGGACTGTGCATGCCTGCTGGCTTTAGCTAGGCATCTGGACAGTGTATGACATGGGGCACACATGTTGGCTTCAGACAGTGGGGAAATGCCTTGACTGCATGCACCCACAGGCTTCAGGAATGGAGTGGGAGATCCCTTGTCTGTTCACATGTATCATCTTGAGGCTAGTACCAAGAGAATGCTCTAACTGTTCACACTTAGCCCAGGCCAGGGTGTGGGGGTGTCACAAATGCCTTTACTCACAGAATTTGGTTAGAAAATGGGAGATGCTGTGACCTTTCACACTTGCCTGCCTTGGCCAGAGATCAGGGGAGTGCTACAACTGCTCCTGCTTTCCTGACACAGCAAGGCAGCAAGACAGCATCCTGACTGCCTGTCCCCCGGGTCTTAGCCAGGTGGTGGAAGGGTATCTTGACTGGGCTTGCCCACCTGTGCTGACACATTAGGTAGAGAGTGCGTAAATGGCATCTACATTCACCTCCATCTCTGGGAAGAATTTTAACTGTTCCTTGCCCTTCCAGCAGGTGCTTCTAGATTATCAAATGAATCACCTTCATATATAATTTAAGTGTTTTTCAAACTGCCTGTTTTCATTGGGTTTTGGGGCAAGTGAGATCACTTGCAAGCCTTTTAAAAGGGGAATCTCAGTTTTCTAAAGCATTTTGGGTCCCTTAAACATCAGCCTCATTAGTTTTCTAAGCCAGAGGTTTAGGGATTGTCTCTCCAGTGAAGTCCTGGGGCCAGGGTACCTGATATGGAGCTCCCCAGGGAGAAGTGCTGGCCTGGTGAGATCCTCCTGCATTGTGTGTCACAGTGCCAAGGGTGGGGATTGGGGTGAAACCACGTCTCTGTCTCCCCTACACATCTTGACATGGCCTTTCTATTCTTTGTTGTGGAAAAATAGTTTAATTTTCAGATCTTTTTCAGAGGGAAGTTATCCAGGTGTATATGTAGATTTAGTGTGTCCATGAGAGCAGGTGGATTTGGGATCTTCCTATATCACCATCTTGTGGAAGTATCTTGTTCAAAATTTAGATGCTATATGGAGAATAATTATAAAATCTTTTTTTTTCAATGCAATCTTTTTCCAAGCCAGTTCTCATAAGTACATGTCAGTTAGTTCTGTTTCTTTTTCACAGTTGAGACTCTTTCATATCTGACTTTATCTTTTCCCAGTCACACACTTTTTACTACCCTCTCTGTTAACAGGTTTGCTCCCACTTTGCTAACAGGCCTAATTTTGTTGGTTTTCTATTGAACCCCATAGAAAAATAGCCCTGTGTTACCTCCATAGAGAGTTGGCTTTCCTAAGTAATTTATCAGTTCTCATTACCATGAATGTAGGAGTAAGTGAAATTCTGTTTTACCATAACTCACCACTGTTACAACTTCAATTTCTTCCTTGATAATTTCCTGTCTCTTCTCATTATAAAATAACTTCTTCTACTAGTTATTTGTACACACTTTGAATATTCCAGTTCAGTTTTGTGTGATATGAAGCACGTGGGATGTTCTGCAAAGCAGTCACAAAATACTGCTTAAAGAGAAAGGATGGTTTAATCTGACACATTATTACTAGATGTGCTCCAATGTGGGGCATTTGGGAATTATACAGAAATTGAATAGAAAAGCTTCATGTTTATATTTTCTCTCCCTAATAATGGAAAAATGCCTCTGGTGAAACTTAATAAAACGTATTCTGTATGTTGTTATATATTTTTCTCCATGTGGTAGGGAAGTTAGGCCTGTGACAGGCTTGATGACTCAGAAGTCAAATACAAAAGGGTCTAACCCTAGCTCAGCAAAAGTTTCCTTACAGCTAAGGATTCACATCACTAAGTACTCACTTGCTCTCTCTTTCCAGTCACTCACACAAAAGCCATCAAGCTGGGGTTCTGGGGGCTTCTAAATGTTGGACTCTGAAAACCATTTGAGATTGCTGAAATTTTTTAATTCATGGATTGAATTACTACACTTTGGGTAGACCTCTATGAAGAACAGGGGAAAGTTCCATCTACTCGTTGGTATCTTTGAGCTTAAGAATATCCTTTGCACTGCTTGTTTGTTGGCTTAGTAGCTGAATGAATGCAAACTTACACCGAGCACAACTCATCATTCCCCCCAATTTGTATATAAACTACATGCATAACCTATCCTAGTGCATTCAAAAATAAGACTTCTTTTTCAATTCATTTCACTAAATCCTATAACTAAATATTTCTTAAATCTCTTTTCTTTTCCAAGCAACACACTGTTAGTCCACACACTTATAAACTTTCTGCTAGATAATTATCAGAGCATATTGACTTTCTCCTCTTTCTCATGCCATACTCTTCCAGATAGATCTTTTGCTAAAGGCAATTCCAGTAACGTAAACTTCATGTCTAATATCTTTCAATGATTCCCCATAACCACAAAAAGTCTATGTGCCTTTCTTAAGTAGAATATTTCTAGTTTCTTTTCTTGCTACCCCCCTTTCTGAAAATTGCTTATAGATCCCAAAACACTGGATATTCACCCCTCTCTCTGCTTTTTTGTGCCTCTCATCTTCCTAAACGTTCCACTTCCCAGCCATATGGTCAACTTTCTGCTTAAAAATCAGATCCTGTGATTCTCAATGTCTTAGTTAAATTCTTACCCATACTAACAATACTCATTATTTAATACATCTATTATCACAGTACTACATATTTTAATGTGTTTTAAATGAGCTTCATAAAAGCATAGATGATCTAAACCATCTTTGCATTCCAAGTCTTGCAAAATATCATATACATATGTAATGCAGTTTGAATGGAATTGAATTAAATGTAATTTAGAAGATTTTTATTATACACCTACAGTGGGATGAAAATTCACTCTATGAATATATGGCATGTGTCAAATAGTGGTACAGTACTTTATGCAATCAGGTTTAGAAATTCAAATATGTATATAAATGGTGACATCTAAGTTGTGCAAGTCAGCCAATTTATACTTCTTTGAAAAACACAGAACCTCAAAAGCTGTTTCAGTTCAAAAAATATATCTTATGCTCTAGAACCTTTACCCATGGAATTTCCCCAAACATCATCTCATTGTTATCCTTTACAGCTGAAGTCCTCCAGACTTCACCCCTCGCTGAAATCTCCTTTGAGGCTTTCCAATTTCCTACTATTATGCCCCTGCTTTTATTCTTTGTTTCCATTATAAGTGTGAATGGATAATATTAAATGACTTTGTAGTACGTTCTAAATTATAGTTTTGCTCATTATGAAATTGATTAGTGCTTTTTTTTAACTAGGAAAAATCATCTCTAAATGTATTATTATATCCATGGAAAAAGATTATTCTGAATTCTAAGCCAGTGACTTACATGCAGATCTACTTTTAATCTAGAGAATGTGATATTTTCATTAAAATGTTGGGTTTTGGAAACACTAATAAAGAAATATATTCATAAGACAGGAGAGACTGACGGTATCATTAGAGACTATGTTTATATATTTTAAGTTTACAAATGAAAAAACTAAAAGAGGTTAAAATGCTTGCCTCAGATCACATATGCAGTTAGCAAAATATCAAAAATGTGATCCCTACTCTCACAGATTCCCAATTTAGAACTTGATTCGGTATCACATAGCCATTCTGAAAAACAGAAATAGCTACCTCTATGCCTGGTCAGGGATCTAATCTGAACTGTAACTACAAAAGGCCTAGGGTTTAGACATCTAGACATTTTCATTCTCATCTGAAATTTGGAAAAAATACCTTTGCCCCTATCTCTTACATCTGGAGTATACCTTTGCAGTACAGATTAAGTTTGCTTTTGATTGTTCTGAGAAAACAGGTGCCCATTCATGCTTATGCTTGAACAGCCTTTGAATATCAAAGAAACTAGATATTGTCTCTTTGAGAATAAGTACAGTTTGATGAAAGCATTGGATGTTATTGACTCACTTTGATGCAAACTTGCTTCATGTGAATTATACAACTGCTCCTGGCAATTCTCTGTAGCTGAATTTATATGCGCTGTTTAACACCCAATCATCAAGACAGCTACTGCTACCCTTGCCATCAAAAACCTGTATTTCCCTCTCCTTACATTTAGTATATGCTTTAAAGTCTCGCATTTAGTCAAGCTTGGTCAGGCCAAGTGTTTTATTTCCTCTTAGTGCTGTGCTGATTATTCACCCATGTAACTACACTGAGAATGAGCATCAAAATGGAGATATGGGGACCAACCATAATAAAGATGTTATGAATACTCAAATCTTCAGATCTGAAACTTTCTACTTTAAGAGCCTAGCACAAAAATGTCAGAGAAAAGCACTAACCTTTGGATTTATGAAGAGAATTCTAATGCCATCCTGTGGGCAGTTAAGGAAAATCTCAATTTTTCCTTTTACTAGGGCAGCTATAGTTAATGATATGAAGACCAAAAAAGAACGGCATATAAAAATATTAAAAATGCATCTTCTCTAACACAAACATTTAGTCTAAAAAATATATAGTTCAAATAATAATGATTATATATATGTGTGTGTGTGTGTGTGTGTGTGTGTGTGTATGTATATATATATATGTCTCCCAAACTCATATGAGATGAGGGAGTAAAAGGATAAAGCCAAAACAGCAATAATGATTATAGATTCATGATGTTATTTTTAAAACATGAATATGAGTCATGTTTTTATCATTAAGAGAAAATTTTTCACTTTTCATAAAAAGTTGTACATTTTTATGTTTCATATTTTGAAGTAGGTAGATAAATTTTGTATCTATATTTCATAGACTTTTCTAGTAAATTTATACATAGCCAGGAAGAAAGAAGATTCCCGACTGAACATGAACACAAGAGGTTGGAGAGATGTTTGTGCACTATGAATTCTCATCTTGTCATCTTTCTTATTGTCATCTTATTTATTTTATCCAGCACACATTTATTGGGAGCAACAATGTACTAGATACTGGAAATATGGAGATGAAGGATATGATCTCCATCTTTAAACGGCACCCTGTAGGGAGCAAATACACAAAGTAATGGAAGTACCATGATGGAGGTGCAGCACATCCCGGATGCAGGTGCCAGACAGGCAGGGCATCTAACTCAGACAGAAAGGAGGGGCAAAGGAAGCAACCCAAGGGGTCCCACATGTTGTAATTCCTGACCTGAGCTGAATTTCAAGATATAACAGAGGTTATAGAGACAGATGAGAAGAAGTCAAATCTTCTTTAGGCAGAGAAAACAGTCTCTGAAAGATCCAGACTTAGAAGCACAGGACGAGAGCCTGGAACAAGATAATAATCTCCTAGAGGAACCATGCCTTCTATCACAGCCAAAGACCCCTTTCCAGATTGGCTTTTTGAATCTCTGGGATAATTTGAAAGCTGGAAACCAGTTAAAATCACAGAACCTTAAAAGCTTTTTAAAATCAGTGTCATGATTCTGGGAATGGTCAGGCCTATTCATAGTTAAACACATCACGAGATAGGTCTATGATGAAGAGACAAATTCCTCTTCTTTGTATTACAATGCCTTTCTTGCTTCCAGTCTCCACTCGCATTCCATACTTTAAATGTGTAGGGTTTGGATTAATCATTATTGAGTAAAATCAGCCCCCCAAGTGATCTACCTCTTAATTCAAAGAACTTTCCTTGGGAAAAAAGGCATTTCTTGTGACAAATTCTTCTTGTGAACTATCAGAATCATATATTGTTTATGCTGAAAACTAGTTACTTGAATTGTTCTGCTGAGAGTAGCTTCAGTTGATGAAAATTGCCAGAAAAGGAGGAAACACATCCTTTGAACAATTCCTGGGTAGGGCTGAACTGACCACTATGCCATCTAGGTTATTTTAAAAAAATCAGTAATATAGTTTCTATTTTTACAAAAGAGAATATAGATTCCTGATGTGAACAGTTAGAGTGAATGGTATCAAAATTCTTGAACTTTTCAGGCTAGCAATATGAATTAGCCAAGAGATTTTACCACAAGAGACAGAAACCCATCTCATAGAAAGGGAAAAATTTATTGGATCTTATACAATAAAACGTCCACTTGGTAAAGTGTAGATGTGCAGCTGAACCTTGGAAACTCATGGAACAAGTAAATTCAGTGCCGTCAGGACCTTCTATGCTACACTTAGTATATCATCTCAATGCAAAGTTGATTTTTTTTTTACAAGGTGATGAACAGTGACTTCCACTTGCTCCTGAGCCTCATATTGACAACAATCACCCAATCAAAAGAGGACCAACTTTCTTGCTTCCAATTTTAAAAAGTCACAGGCGTATGTAATGTGTCCAGCCTCAGTCAGTTGGATGTTGGATTTTGTAAAAATTTAGGATTTGGGTTAGAGTAGCTGTTTTCAAATCCCAGTGGCAACATGAGAGTTATTTTAGTTGGGTTAAGTTGTTTATGCTGAAAACTAGTTGCTTGAATTGTTCTGTAAAGCTTAGCATCAGTTGATGAATGTTATTTTAGTTGAGTTCTGTACTTGTTTCAGATGCCTCATTTATAAAGCAGAGACCTCTGCCTTATTTATTGATAGCACTCTAAAAATTAAAAAACACTATGGAAATGAATAATATTGTCACCAGCATTAAATATTAAAGAGATAGGAACTGTTCATTCTTTATGCATTATCCTTTCTTGCTTTTCAAGAGGCCCTTTGGAGAGCGCATCTTGTCCCAAATTTGTGGGAACTTCAGACAACTGGAAAAGAAATCTTGACCTTTTAGTTCTTTTATGTTCAGAGGAAATTTCTTATAGCCTTGTCTGAAAGCCTTTCTTGGATATGATTTGTGAGGCAAAGTTTATATACCTCACTGGTATGGAAGTTAAATTATTTAGAACATTGGACTTGTAATTGAAAAAAGTCTGAAAGCCAAAATGAAGACATGGACGAGCCGCCTGTCAACATACATATTTAGGTATTTTTTAACTAACTGATTCTTAAAGGATTTTTCAATAATATTGATTCAGTAATACTTTCAAAGCACTTTTGGAAATACAAAAAGAATACACTAAAAAAGGATGTGTCCAGAATGTTATTTGGGTATTATTACATTTGTAGTGTGTGTGTGTCTATGTGTATGTATACACTGAAATCAGATACAAAAATCACTGTAAATTGCAAAATGAATCTGTCAAGGACACATAGAGGTCTATTTTGCATTTGATCATAATGCCAGATTACATAATGCCTGCAAGGCCATAACCCAGAGCTCAACCTGGAACACAATGGCCAGCACTGAACCAAGACCCAGGGTTGCAGTAAAGACAGGTCATACCCACTCTCATGAACACAACAGCAGGAACAGAACAATATATGTATTATCATAGGAGGGAGGATAAGTCAAAATTTTCTAAAATCTTCTAAACTGCAGTCCAACTAAATCTGGAATTCTGGGTGATTTTAGCACATGTCTCTGGAAATTTCTATTTCTTTCTATTTTAATATGCCACTGTGCATACAACTAATTTTATTTTGAACAGTTTTTTTTGCATTTTGGAGGATATCTATTAATATATCAAGGAATATTAATGTTCTGTGGAATATTGCTTAAGAATTGCTGCCTACTAAATGTCTATGAAGATCTGTTAGGTCAGTTTAATACATCTTGTAATCATTTTTTCACTCTGAATGTTTCTGAGATAAGTGGGATTAGTACAAGAGAAATGGTACGTCCAATAGCAAGAAACTAACGAAATTGATACAGGAGCAATGAGGAAATTAATTATGGGTAACATACAAATGACAATGATTTTGTCTAATTAGATAGCATAACAATTTTTTTATTAAGGTATTATTGATATAGACTCTTATGAAAGGATCACATGAAAAAACGATGTGGTTACTACATTTACCCATATTATCAAGTCCCCACCCATACCCCAATGCAGTCACTATCCATCAAAGTAGTAGGATGTTATAGAATCACTTCTTGTCTTCTCTGTGTTATACTGCCTTCCCTGTATCCCCCCACCTCACCCCCACACCCGCTACGTTATGTGTGCTAATCGTAATGGCCCCTTTTCCCCCTTATCCCTCCCTTCCCACCCATCTTCCCCAGTCCCTTTCCCTTTGGTAACTGTTAGTCCATTCTTGGGTGCTGTGAGTCTGTTGTTGTTTTGTTCCTTCAGTTTTTCTTTGTTCTTATACTCCACAGATGAGAGAAATCATTTGATACTTGTCTTTCTCCGCCTGGCTTATTTCACTGAGCATAATACCCTCTAGGTCCATCCACGTTTTTGCAAATGGTAGGATTTGTTTTCTTCTTATTGCTGAATAATATTCCATTGTCTATATATACCACATCTTCTTTATCCATTCATCCACTTGATGGGCACTTAGGTTGCTTCCATTTCTTGGGTATTGTAAATAGTGCTGCAATAAACATAGGGGTGCATATGTCTGTTTCAAAATGGGCTCCTGAATTCTGAGGAGTGGAATTCCTGGGTCAAATGGTATTTCTATTTTGAGTTTTTTGAGGAACCTCCATACTGCTTTCCACAATGGTTGAACTAATTTGCATTCCCACCAGCAGTGTAGGAGGGTTCCCTTTTCTCCACATCCTCGCCAACATTTGTTGTTGTTTGTCTTTTGGATGGCAGCCATCCTAACTGGTGTGAGGTGATATCTCATTGTGGTTTTAATTTGCATTTCTCTGATGACTAGTGATGTGGAGCATTTTTTCATGTGCCTGTTGGCCATCTGAAATTCTTCTTTGGAGAAGAATCTGTTCAGCTTCTCTGCCCATTTTTTAATTGGCTTATTTGCTTTTTGTTTGTTGAGGTGTGTGAGGTCTTTATATAATTTTGGTGTCAACCCCTTATCGGATATGTCATTTATGAATATATTCTCCCATACTGTAGGGTGTGTTTTTTTTTCTACTGATGGTATCCTTTGCTGTACAGAAGCTTTTTAGTTTGATGTAGTCCCATTTGCTCATTTTTGCTTTTGTTTCCCTTGACGGGGAGATATGTTCATGAAGAAGTTGCTCATGTTTATTTGCAAGAGATTTTTGCCTATATTTTTTTCTAAGAGTTTTATGTTTTCATGACTTACATTCAAGTCTTTGATCCATTTTGAGTTTACTTTTGTGTATGGGGTTAGACAGTAATCCAGTTTCATTCTCTTACATGTAGCTGTCCAGTTTTGCCAACACCAGCTGTTGAAGAGGCTATCATTTCCCCATTGTATATCCATGGCTCCTTTATCATATATTAATTGACCATATATGCTTGGGGTTATATCTGGGCTCTCTATTCTGTTCCACTGGTCTATGGGTCTGTTTTGGGGCTGGAACCAAATTGTCTTGATTACTGTAGATTTGTAGTAGAGCTTCAAATCAGGGAGCATAATTCCCCCTGCTTTTTCTTCTTTCTCAGGATTGCTTGGCTATTTGGGGTCTTTTGTGGTTTCATATGAATTTTAGAACTATTTACTCTAGTTCATTGAAGAATGTTGTAGGTATTTTAATAAGGATTGCACTGAATCTGTTGATTGCTTTAGGCAAGACGGCCATTTTGAAATATTAATTCTTCTGAGCCAAGAGCCTGGGATGAATTTCCATTTATTAGTGTCCTCTTTAATATCTCTTAAGAGTGTCTTCTAGTTTTCAGTCTTTCACTTCCTTCATTAGGTTTATTCCTAGGCATTTTATTCGTTTGGATGTGATTGTGAATGGAATTGTTTTCCTGATTTCTCTTTCTGCTAGTTCATCCTTAGTGTATAGGAATGCAAGATTTCTGTGTATTAATTTTGTACACTGCAACTTTGCTGAATTCAGATATTAGATCTAATAGTTTTGGAGTGGATTCTTTAGGGTTTTTTATGTACAATATCATGTCATCTGCAAACAGGGACAGTTTGAGTTCTTCCTTGCCAATCTGGATACCTTTTATTTCTTTGTGTTGTCTGATTGCCGTGGCTAGGACCTCCAGAACTATGTTGAATAAAAGTGGGGAGAGTGGGCATCCGTGTCTTGTTCCTTATCTTAAAGGAAAAGCTTTCAGCTTCTCACTGTTAAGTATAATGTTGGCTATGGGTTTGTCATATATGGCCTTTATTATGTTGAGGTACTTGTCCTCTGTACCCATTTTGTTGAGAGTTTCTATCATGAATCAATGCTGAATTTTGTCAAATGCTTTTTCAGAATCTATGGAGATGATGTGGTTTTTGTCCTTCTTTTTGTTGATGTAGTGGATGATGTTGATGGATTTTCGAATGTTGTACCATCCTTGCATCCCTGGGATGAATCCCACTTGATCATGATGGATGATCTTTTTGATGTATTTTTGAATTTGGTTTTCTAATATTTTGTTGAGTTTAGCATCTATGTTCATCAGGGATATGGATCTGAATTTTCTTTTTTTATGGTGTCTTTGTCTGGTTTTGGTATTAGAGTGATGTTGGCCTCGTAGAATGAATTTGGGAGTATTCCCTCCTCTCTACTTTTTGGGAAACTTTAAGGAGAATGGGTATTAGGTCTTCACTAAATGTTTGATAAAATTCAGCAGTGAAACCATGTGGGCCAGGCGTTTTGTTCTTAGGTAGTTTTTTGATTACCACTTCAATTTCTTTGCTGGTAATTGGTCTATTCAGATTTTCTGTTTCTTCCTGGGTCAGCCTTGGAAGGTTGTATTTTTCCAGAAAGTTCTCCATTTCTTCAAGGTTATCCAGTTTATTACCATATAATTTTTCATAGTACTCTCTCATAATTCTTTGTATTTTTGTGGTGTCTGTAGTGATTTTTCCTTTCTTTTTTCTGATTCTGTTTATGTGTGTAGACTCTCTTTTTTTCTTGATAAGTCTGGCTAAGATTTAACTATTTTGTTTATTTTCTCAAAGAACCAGCTCCTGCTTTCATTGATTCTTTCTATTGTTTTATTCTTCTCAGTTTTATTTATTTCTGCTTTAATCTTTATTATGTCCCTCCTTCTACTGGCTTTGGGTCTCATTTGTTCTTCCTTTTCTAGTTTCATTAATTGTGAGTTTAGACTCATTTAGGATTGTTCTTCTTTCCTGAGGTAGGCCTGTATTGCAATATATTTCCCTCTTAGCACATCCTCGCGGCACCCCACAGATTTTGTGGTGTTGAATTATTGTTGTCATTTGTCTCCATATATTGCTTGATCTCTGTTTTAATTTGGTTATTGATCCACTGATTATTTAGGAGCACGTTATTAAGCCTCCATGTGTTTGTGGGCTTCTTTGTTTTCTTTCTGTAATTTATTTCTAGTTTAATACCTTTGTGATCTGAGAAGATTGTTGGTACAATTTCAATCTTTATGAATTTACTGAGGTTCTTTTTGTGGCCTAATATATGATTTATTCTGGAAAATGTTCTATGTGCACTTGAGAAGAATGTGTATCCTGTTGCTTTTGGATGGAGTGTTCTGTGGATGTCCGTTAAGTCCATCTGTTCTAATATCTTTTTCCATCCCTTTACTTTCAGTCTGTATTTGTCTTTGGGTTTGAAGTGAGTCTCTTGTAGGCAACATACAGATGGATCTTGTTTTTTTATCCATTCAGTAACTCTATGTCTTTTGATTGGTACATTCAGACCATCTACATTTAGGGTGATTATCAATAGGTATGTACTTACTGCCATTGCAGGCTTTAGATTCATGGTTACCAAAGGATCAAGGGCAATTCCTTTACTATCTAACAGTCTAATTTAACTTACTTTGTATACTATTACAAACACAACCTAAAGGTTCTTTTTTTTTCCTCCTTTTTCTTCCTCCTCCATTCATTTTATGTTATGAAACATATTCCGTACTCTCTGTCTTCCCTTGGGTGACATCTGTTTAGCCTTAGGAATACTTTCATCTATAGGAGTCCCTCTAAAATGGACTGTAGAGGTGGTTTGTGGGAGGTAAATTCTCTCAGCTTTTGCTTGTCTGAAAATTGTTTAATCCCTCCTTCAAATTTAAATGATAACCTTGAGGGGTAAAGTATTCTTGGTTCATGGCCCTTCTGCTTCATTGCATTAAATATCATGCCACTCCCTTCTGGCCTGTAAGGTTTCTGTTGAGAAGTCTGATGCCTGGAGGGTTTTCCTTTGTATGTGATCTTTTTTCTCTCTCTAGCTGCTTTTAAAAGTCTGTCTTTATCCTTGATATTTGCCATTTTAATTATTATATGTCTTGATGTTGTCTTCCTTGGGTCCCTTGTGTTGGGAGATCAGTGCATCTTGATGGGTTGAGAGACTCTTTCCTCAGACTGGGAAACAATTACCTCCTCAATGACACTTTCTATCTCTTTTTCTCTCTTCTTCTTCTGATACCCCTATAATGCGAATATGTTGCGTTTGGATTGGTCACACAGTTATCTCAATATTCTTTCATTCTTAGAAATCCTTTTTTCTTTCTGTGCCTCAGCTTCTTTGTATTCCTCTTGTCTAATTTCTATTCCAGTTACTGTCTCTTCTACTACATCTAATCTGCTTTTAATGATTCAATCTCCAACTTAAAATTATTCCTGAGTTCTTGAATATTTTTCTGTACCTCCATAAGCATGTTTATAATTTTTATTTTGAACTCTCTTTCAGGAAGATTGGTGAGTTCGGTTTCATTTGGCCCTCTTTCTGGGGTTTGTGGGATTTTGGTCTGAACCATATTCTTTTGTAGTTTCATGTTTCTGTGTGGTGCCCACTAGTGTGCAGAAACTCGTCTCTGGAGCTTCTCAGCCCCTAGAATGAGGTTGGGGGTCGTAGGGGAGTGGAGCAGGTGCCTAGAGGGAGGAAAGATCTGTTTCCTGATTCCCATCTGTGGTGCCTGTCTCCAGTGTCAGAGCCAGTGGGCCAAGCACACACATGTAAACCTTTGTGCTTTGCATCTCTAGCTGTTGTGGTGGGGCCTCCCTCTGGCTGGCCTGACACCTGCACAGTGACTGCGGGTTTGCAAGCTGGTGCCTGCAGGTCAGTAGGAAGGCTGGGCAGGCTGTGTGTCACACTGGGGGGTCTCAGAGCTGAATAGGCAGCTGGGATGATGGAGCACCTGAAGCTCCCCAAAGTTCCCAACAAGCTGCACAGAGCATGCCCAGGCAACCTTGTCCAGCTCTCCCTTCTCCCGTGCAGCAAGCTCCGTGCAAACCCCACACCTTCAGCAGCCCTCTCACTGCTAGGAAGCCTCTCAGACCACCTGCCCTTCCTCTGACACAGAGCGGCCGGGTGTGGATCCCCTCCTCCACAAACGGCCGGAATGTCAGTCTCCCAAGCACTCCACCCGTCTTAGCTTCCCAATGTCCAAAGCACCACACTATAGGATTCTGCTCAAAAAGCAGATCTCCAGGGCTAGGTGTTCAGCAGTCCCCCTCCTCTGCTCCATTTCTCTTCCTCCCTCCAGTGAGCTGGGGTGGGGGAAGGGCTTGGGTCCCGCCAGATTAAGGCTTTCCTTTGTTTACCCTCTTTCATGAGGTCTGATCTTTCATGAGGTCTGTTTACAGTCTGGTTCAGCCTTCTTTCTTGTTGCTGTTTTAAGGTTAGTTGTATTAATTAACTATATTTTTGTACTGTTTGTGGTTTTGAGAGGAGCTCTCCATCTCACCTCTCATGCCACCATCTTGAATTCCTCCCTCTGCCCATTTTTTAATTGAGTTACTTGCTTTTTGAATGTTGTGTAAGTTCTTTAGATCGCATAACAATTCAAAGTATGGGGAAAGGAGTTTTGAGATAAATTATTGGGAATATTTTGAGAGATACTATGAGCAACTAAGAACAACAAAGAAGCTTGGCTATCTAATGGGTGTGTGTAATGGTGGGACAGAAGGGAACTAGGAAGATCTGAATTGTCAAGTCTGTTTATTTTGTTTAGCAATATTCCTGGTGGTGACAAACCCTTGTTTGCTGTTGGAAAAAAAATCACCTGCTTGCTTTGGCTTACTTTCTCCACTGCCAATTGGTAACACCAGGTAAGCTTTGGGGATACACAGATGAAGCATTATTTATCGTCTATAAAATTTTTACACATGAATTGGTAATTACAAACCATGAATAGTTATAGCTCTAAATTACACAAATCAGAATCCTTCACATTGGAAATCAATTACATTTTAGCTTGTCACAGGCTTTACTAACATCAAGATGGCCTGACTCTCCTTTCCAATTGGGTTTTCCATAAATAAACATGACATATAATTTTATTACATATATGTGTATATGTACCTGCATGCTAAACTGGGTCATTAAGTAAATGAAGCATAGTCACTGGCATATCAATACTGAAGCTGGCCGTTTTATTTTCAGGTCACAAGGCCCAGTGTGAGGGTGAATGGATTTTTAAAAGATTCTCTTACTTTCTCTTTCTCTTCCTGTCACCCTTATTCCTCAGTACATTCGCCTTATATGTAAAAATCTAAATCCAACCGCTGCCACAAAGGTTTGAGTCTTTTTTTAGCGACTTCCCCAGCAACCAAGTAAATCCATGGATTTACATAGATCAAGTCATTACGTTGTACACTTTAACTTATAAAACGTTATATGTCAATTACAGCTCAATAAGACTGGAAGAAAGCAAGCAAACAAAAACCCCAAACAAAAAATAAATCAATGAATTCAAACAATTGGGAAGAGAAGAGTCATCTATCCATATACATCAGGCTGGGTACACTCCTCTTCTAGCCCCCAAACCCAATAGCTTTATGTAACTGCAACCAGGTACAGGTCTCTGTGTAGCTAGTCATTCATCTACACTGCTAGTCATTGCATTTACTGACTAGAATTTTATGTCACCTCTTTTAAGTTTTAAAAATGGTAAATTTCTTAATTCATTGGTTTAAACAAAAATTCTAAATTCCTGTAACATTTATTAAATTTTCAAATGTCAAGTCATACACAAATATAGACAAATGAGTAAATCATAAATATGTGGTTTAAATAGTGACTGTAGTATATCAAAGCCCATGTAACCAACATGCAGACCAAGAAATCGAAGACTTAAACAGCATTCTATGAGCTCCATATATGTCCCCTCCTAACCCAATCCCTCTCTCCCAACTAGAGGTAACTTTTCCTTTTCTTTGTAGTTTTTTAACCTAGGTATGGATTATTAAGTATTAAATTAATTTTTTCCTTTATGTGAACTTAATAAAATTGATTTAATTTCCTTGTGTTTTGTCTTACTTTTCTTTTCCATGTTTTTGCGGTTCATCTATGTTGTTACATCCATAAAAATTAGGAAAACTAATTACTTCAATACACATTTCTTTGTGAAATACTAAATAAAAGCTAATTATAGGGAAAAGACTGTGGTTGCCCTCACAACTGCATGAGTAGGTGTTGGTCTTTGTTCCCTCCACATTAATCTTCCAAACCAGAACAGTCTACTTCCACATACTAGTTGGCTTGCATAGCCTATACGTTTTTCTCCTTTTTTGTTTTCCTTTGAGGATGAGGGCCATATTCTAGGGTTTGTAGGGCCAGATGGCTTTTGGTACAACTCACTGGCAAGAAGGAATACGATGGAACATATGCCTAGAAACAGTCTTTGAAGTAGTTCTCTTTGCTCTGGAGGGCAAATGCCAAAGCTAGCTTGGCTGGCAACACAAAGAGAGAACATTTATTAAGGTTCCCATATAAAGGTGAGTTGCTATTCTATTTCATGTGTAATATCACCTGACTTGGCCTAGAGAAAAAGAGAAATGTCACAATAAATATTTTCAGTATAGAAATGTTTTAATATTTGTAGAGATAAAAAGAAAACAACAGATTTCATATCCACTCTCTCATAATAAGTCCTCAGGTGTTTTGATTACAGTTTTGATACAGTAAGAAAATGGCTTATGAGATTTAGCCAAGTAAATGGTTTTCTACCATGAAACACCTACAGTGCTAATATTTCTGGACCAATATTATGGGCATAAGACATACTGTGAGGTAGCCAAATTGTTTTACCTCTCTGATGAGTACGCACATTAGGTGTGTGTATGTGTGCATATATATTTATATATATGTATCTGAATCAGGAAGATAGGCCAATTCTAAGTTTGCCCTAAACTGTTTCTTTTCTGATTCTGCTTCATGTCTTTTTATTTTCCTATTTCAAAAAGAGTAACTCATTAAAAGTAATACTGGTCTCTACAGGCATGCAGTAAGTTTTTTGTTCATCTTTTGCTAAGTGTATCATGACTCCAGAGAAAAAAACAGCTAAATCTATTGAGGGATGAGGTGAAAACCTGCAGATAAGCATACTATCACTGGGCAATACATACTCTGAATTTGTTGTCTTAAAGAGAAAAGAATTATTAAATTTGAAATTATAATATATTCATAAATCTTAAAATATATAATTTCACGTTTGCACTAGTGTTTTCCATGTATTTTTCATAACATTTCCTTGAGGCATTAGCATTAGTTCATTCTTTTCATTTGTCCCTACACACATACATAATACAAAGAAAGTTATCAAGCTATCATTAATTCACTGTTTACAAAGGACTTTCCTATACATATCTCTTTTGATCTCTCAAATAACCCTAGCAGTCAGACAGATAATTAGTCAGCAAATATTTATTGCATACCCTCCATCTATGTTTCACACTGCGGCAGAGAGATGACACACTGGGCATGCAAAGGTAGTCCATACTCTCATGAATTTTGGCCTCTTGTAGGGAAGACAAAAGACAAATTAATCCAATTAATTATAAGTGATTGGATAATTATAAGTGTGAGATGTTGTGAAGGAGAAGTAAAGATGATTATCATAAGGTGAAGGGAATTTTGAAAGTAACATACCTGTTTTCCTTCCTCTTTCTACCTCTTCTTTTGTTGCTATTTTCAGGTATATGCTATATTTTTTTTTCTCTTAAAAGACTTGCCATCTAATCCCACTTGCTACACAGCTTTATAATTTTTCTATTCATTTTTTTCACTTGATGTAGTGTTCATAAATGATTGAAACCTCATAAGACAGTGGCATATAGCTTTCTCAGATGTGTCTTCAATGGATTTTTGATAATGTTACTTTGTTTTTGTTGTCATTGGTGTCATCATTTTTGTTCTTGTCTCTTTCCCTCCTCTGCCAATAAGGAAAGAAATATTGAATTCATGAGGATTCTAATCTTTTGAAATTTCAGGGGATTTTTTTTTAATTTTTACTTATTCTCTCTTTTTAACAGTGACATTTATGCCATGGGTTTAGTTATATACATATTTTTTAAGTGGAATAAAGTTGTAAATAGAATCTTCTCCAATTTTTTTTTAAAAAGAGAGGACAAATTTTAGCATAAAACAGCAAGTGTGAACCAAAACACCTGGTCTGAGCTTTATCTAGAGGAAATATCTTCAGTAGAGAAAACTGACAGTTTGTCATCAAAGTGGGTAGGAAAATGTTGCATTAAGTGTTACAGCTTATTATAATTTTCACATAAGATTTTATCATCTCCTCATCATCTTGATTTCCCTTGAAACAAATGTATTATCATCATCACCCTATGAGTATCTAAGACTCTCAGTTTCTGTGGTACGGAAGGACAGTGCACAGTGAAAATGATACTCCAAAGAGGCAGATAGGCAGAGCAAAAGATCCTTTTGGTAGTATTTTACATTCTAAGGTGGCTTTGCTATCAACAGGAGAACCATGTATCAGGAGAGCAAGAAATCTCATATAGAAATACACAGAAACCATAGATGTTTTAACTCAATCAAGACAATTCCTATTATGTATTTTACAATAGAACATAAGGAAATTCACCTTTATATGCATACCTTACTTCTCTGAGGTAGTAATGGTTGTTGATTACTGCAGTTGATGGTAAAGTTTGCCAGGATCCCCAAGAGTCTTGAGAGCTGCACTAGCTCTTCAGAGAAGGATATACAATAGTACAGAGAAGATAGTGACCCGTTGGCATAATAAGTCACAGCACACTGTCATTTATCCCGTAGTTACTAATGCCAGGAATGGGAAGCCTCCTTAGGACTAAATCTATGGCTGTAGCTTGGAATAATAAAGGGAAGAGCTAAGAGGTCAGAGTCACAAGAAAAATATATCTCTATAATACAAAAGTGAAGAATTCTACTTTTATCCACAATAGCTAATGCTATCTAGAAACCTCTCAGGCAAGCCAAAGAGGGGAAAAAAAGAGAAGTCAAGCTGGTCACAGATGTCCAGAATATGCACCTTCATTTATTGTGCAGTCACAAAAGAGAAATGACCTCTCTGGAGGGTGCAATATGAATGATTAAAGTTCCCTTTAATTCTCTAAACTACTTCCAAAGCCCAGTGGAACTCTGAATTATATATCTGAAAATAATTGAGTAAATATAAATATATCATTTTTCTTCCTTAGACCTTATCCTTGACTTTTTCTTTTTTTTTAATATAGAAATTACTACTTTCTTCTCTCAAATATTATAAACATTATGGCTATATAATTTAAAACAATGAATGCTCAGTTTTAATCATAGAATAAATATTTCACCTATTCCACATATAGGATGTGTTGGTTTTCTTCTTTTTATTTTCAAGATAAAAATGTTTTGTTAGATTAAGTATGTCTTTAGCTAAATCAATCCTATTGGCTTTTTCTAAGTATAGAAATTGCTTGGGATGTACAGAGCTTAACGAACAGCTTTGAGATTGAAGGGATTAGTCTCTTTTCTAAAAGATGAATGTAAGAAAAAAGCTCATTGAAACAACTGAAAGACAATGAATAACATGGAAGCTGACTGTGAAACGTTTGAGAAGATTTAAAAAAAAAAGCCAGGGACTATTTGGAGTTTCAGACTTATCATGTAATGAAATAGTTATACCTGGGAGTAAGGACAAGGAATGAAAAAAATAGAGAAGAATTTGAGCATTATTGAATATAAAAATATACTATCTCAGTCCATGAAGTTTTTCTCAATTTAACTAAGTTCTTTTATTTGAATGTTATTTGCATGTCAATCCCCTAATTCAAAGTAGATACTCAATAAGTAATTGTTGAAAGAAAGTCGGAGGGTAGGGGAAGAGTCAGAAACAAAATAAAAGCCACTGATGAGTATACCAGAACTTTCCTTGTACCTTCTTGACCCAGAATCATATCTAATTCTTTTCTGTCATGTCCCCTCAAATTGTCCTGCCCTAGGGTACTAAAGGTCCAATTTTACATTCTATCTCTACTTCTTTTACTTACATCTCTCCATCTTGTGAAGCATTCCAAGTTGGAAAATTCAGTAAATAATAAATTCTTGTCTATCTCTGACCAGGTCTAATGCAGAAGCGATTGGTAGACTGACCACCCTCCCACTCTGCAAGTGTAGAAGTAACAGTTGTATTACCAGTTTAACCAGATCATATAATGGGAGGAGGCAGTACCTAGTATCCTTTTCGAATGGAAGCATTGAACTAAGAAAAGACAACAATAACTGATTCTCAGAGATATTTTTTATAGTCATTAAATTATAACGTCTAATCAATAAAGAGCCAAACTCTTTTATGTGAGTGTAATTCCAGAAACAAATCTAGTAACATATCAAACTCCAGTCAGTGAATTCAGTGACAAAGTAATTAGTCTCCATGCTGATGTCCTTTTCATAAAGTAGAGTTTTTTTTCAGAAAAGGAGGCTTTCGTGCTAAAATTTTCTTCTGATAAACAAGGAAGAACTGATTCTTACAGTCTAGAGGGAGAGATGAACTACTCAGCAAGGACCATAATGCTCAGAGGAGACACATATAGGATTGGGTATGGAAGTCTTGGAGTCTTATGATTCTGTGTATGATTTATACATAATTCTGGTCCCAGAACTGGTAGTTATTTACTGAACCAGTTGCATCTGTCATAGTTATCCCTATTTGGAAATGACTGAGGAAGATACCCAAAGCTCTCTAAGATATGAACCATCTTAAGAAAAGGTGACCTGAACCCATTAGCTTGCCACAGCTTAGCTTGAATTTAGGCTGCTTCCAAAGAGGCTAGAGAACTTGATATGCCCTCTTTGACTTACCCATCTTTATATGGCCGTAGGCTAAAGCAGTGCTCCAGTGACCTGCATTAACCTTTACTCAAAGCAGGCAGAAAGAACAGACATTCACAATTTATACCAGGTTATGTTCTATGTAAAAATTCAATATATATGTACAATAATCTAACTCTAACATAACAACCACCATGGGCAAAATAATAGTTTTCCATTTTGGCAAAAGAAAAAAAATAAAGACTTCACAAAGCTAATAATTTGCCTATGATCATACAGTTAGTAAAGATTTGAACCTGGTTCTATTTGACTCAAAATCTCATGCTATTTACAGGCTACTGTACATTTTTATGCAAAATCATAAATAATATATGCAGCCTGATGAGTTTGAGACAAGTGTGCATCTATGAAGTCATCACCACAATCTATGTTATAAATCTATCTACTACCTCCAAAAGTTTTCTCCTGCCCTATTATTATTATTTATAACAACATTTAACAGAGGATCTACCTCACAGCAAATTTTTTAGTGTACAGTATTATATAGGCACTATTCTATAGAGTATATCTTTAGGACTTATTTATCCCATATAACCAAAACTTTGTATCCTTTGACTAATACTTCCCTGTTCTCTCTTATATCCAGCCCCTAAGCAACCACCATTCTACTGTTTGCCTCTTTGAGCTTTACTATTTTAGATCACTCATATAAGCGATATAATGTCATACTTGTCCTCTGTGTCTTGTTTATTTCGCTCAGAATGCCCTCTAGGTTCATCTATACTGTAACAAATGACATATTTCCTTTTTCAAGGCTGAATCATATTCCAATGCATGTATACACATTTTCTTTATCCATTCATTCACTGATGGGTATTTAGGTTTCTTTTCTACTTTGAATAATGCTGTAATGAATATGAGACTGCAGATATTTCTTCAAGATACTGATTTAAATTTCTTTAGACATATATCAAAAATGGGGCTACTGGATCATACAGTAGTTTTATTTTTAGTTTTTTGAGGACCCTCCATATTGTTTTCCACAGTGGTTGAACAAATTTACATTCCCACCAGCAGCATACAAGATTTTATTTTTTCCACGCCTTCTTGATAACACTTTTTTTTCCCTTTTTAGTAAAACCCATTTTAGCAGGTGTGAGATGATATCTCATAGTAGTTTTGATTTATATTTCCTTGGAGATTAGTGATGTTGATTTCTTTCTCAGATCTGCTGGCCATTTCTATTTCTTCTATGGGGAAATATATATTCAGTTCCTTTACACAATTTTTAAACATTTTTTATATTCAGATATATGAGTTCCTTATGCATTTTGGATATAACACTTTGATTTATGGTTTGCAAATATTTTCCCCCATTCTATAGGCTGTTTATTCATTTTGTTGATTGTTTCCTTCCTAGACAGAAGCTTTGTAGTTTGAAGTAGCTCACTTATTTTTGCTTTTGTTGCCTGTGCTTTTGATATCATATCCAAAAATGTATAGCCAAGAACCTGGCAAGGAATTTCTTCTCTGTTTTCTCCTAGACTTTTATGTTTCCAGGTCTTATGCTGAAGTCTTTCATCTATTTGATTTGAGATTTTTATGGATGGCACAAGGTCCAATTTCATTCTTTTGCATGTGAATATCCTGTGTTTCCAACATCATTTATTAAAGAGATTATCCTTTCACTATTGTATGTTCTTGGTTCCTTTGTCACAATTTGACCATATTTGCATGAGTTAATTTCTGGACTGTCTCTTCTATTCCACTGATCTATATATCTGTTTTTATGGCAATGATTACTGTAGATTTGTAATATATTTTGAAATAAGGAAGTGTGACACCTTCACCTTTGTGGTTCTTGATCAAAACTATTTTGGCTGTTCAAGGGCTTTTGTAGTTCCATATAAATTTTAAGATTGTTTTTCCTATTTCTGTAAAAATTGTCATTGGGATTTTGAAAAAGATTGCACTGAAACTATAGATCACATTGGGTAGTATGGCCATTTTAACCATATCAATTTTTCTAATCCATGATCACAGAATGTGTTTCTACTTATTTGTCTCTGCTTTAATCCTTTCATCAGCATTTTATAGTTTTCAGCATACAAGTTTATTGGTTAAACTTATTCCTAGGTACTGTATTATTTTTGATGCTTATAAATGGAATTGTTTTCTTAATTTTTTTCAAGTAAGTTATTGTTGGTATATAGATATTTAACTGTTTATTGTACATTGCTTTTTATCCTGCAACTTTTCTGAGTTCATTTACTATCCCAAGGATAAATCCTGCTTGGTCATGGTGTATGATCCTCTTAATGTGCTGCCAAATTTGTTTCGCTAATATTATGTTTTGCATCTATGTTCATCAGGTATACATGGGATAAAAATAACATCAATATTTGAATTTCAGTAGTTTGTTAGCCCAGTCCTTCATACTCCGCAAACTCAACCTCCATCTGTGGGATCCTCAGTAATTTCTGGGATTTTAGTGATTGTTTCTGACATGAGCACATGTACTCATATTTTGCAGTTCAAACAACCCTCTTCTTAATGTCTGCAACCTTTCTGAGCATGGAGCTATGTTGTTTGGAAATTTTATTTCTCTCCTTACAGAAGCTCAGTCTCTTGTGAGAGTCAGAGACAAACGCCATATGAGTCTCTTCATTTCCATTTCTCCCTCATTCTATGCATCTGTGTAACTATGTTTTCCTTATTTCTTCAAAATTGGTCTCCCTCTTTCCTCAGATTTAAAAAAAACCTTATTAAAAAAACCCTTATCAAAACCCTTCTCCATATGAATTCATGCCAATATATATGCACGGAAGCAGGGTATATCACCAGATTAAGCACAGTCCCCTAAATGGAATCTTATTTTCCGTAAGCTTGGGAAAGTCTCTGATTTTATTAGGCATTATGTTTTTCATCTTTAAAATGATAGATTTTAAATCTCGATGACTTTTTTTTCCTACTCTTCATTATAATCTTAAAAATTAGAAAAATTTCTGGTTTTTCTTAGTAGATAGTTAAATGAGTGTTTATGGGGTCTAGTTTTGTTTTTAATTTTAAAAAGTCTTTTTAAGACATTAAAACTTATTTATACCTATAAATATCTTTATGATTTTTCCTAGAGTGTTTATATAGCATAAATATTTAATCTGTAGGCTAAGGGATTTTGGATAATAGTATCCTATTATATAGTGCCCTTTATAAAGGACAATAATATCTAGAAAATAAAAGTGTATATATATCAAGAATATAGATCTATAGAAAGCAAATTCCTCTTCACATAGTTACATTGTTTCCCCCCTACTCTCACAAAAAAATTGTTAGTTCTTGTCCGTACTAAGAAAATAACTGGCATATACGCCAAAAAATTAATTTGTCAATGGGCAAAAAGAAGCTGTGAGCGCTGGGAATGATAGAAACTTATATAAATAAAACATGAAGTATGTAACTCAGAAAAACATCAAAGAACTATTAATCAGCATGAAACTTAATGACACTTTTGATACAGGAATGAATATCAGTCTATAAAAGTAATATTAGAAGCTCTAAAAGACTTTCTTATCGATCTTTTTTTTAATTTTACTTCTGGGCAAATTCTATAACTTAATAAAAAGGAAGTTTTGCAACCATATGCCTCCTTTTCTGACCTATCACCCTAGACTATAGCTGTAAAAATAATAAAAAAACTGAAAAGCATTCTTTGATATAAGCAGGGTTTAACAAAATGAAAAGAGATGAACTATTCAGTTTGTCCCTAAGTATTATTTCTAAGGAGCTATGACCACTTATGTGGTTCCATGCAATGCCACTCACGGAGTGTGTACCTTAAACATATAATGCAGAAATCTAGTACTCTTCCCTATGGAACAGACTTAAGTAATATTCTTAGATCAAATATTCTTGCACATCTGTAGTTTCTTAAAACTCTAAAGCAATAAGGAAGGGGGAACAGGACCCAAATTCCATTATTTTTTTAGCCAGAAATGATGTAAACTTATGACTTCTAGTCATTATTCAAACAAAAATGGCCTTTTTTCAAATTTAAAAAAGTTTAGTTTCTGTTTTATCTACTTTTTACTAATAAAACTCTAGTGGAATGATAAGCTATAAACAACCAAGATTTTTAGAGTTTGTTTTTCCTCTCCAATATTACATTGTTTTATTGCCTTTTCAATAAAAGATGACAAAATATACTTAACATTTTTACTCTAAGTTGTATATATAATTTTAAAGTTAAATTTATTAAAATTCCAATTAACTTATCTTGAAACTGAATAAACATTATAGCTACCAAAATGCTTTATCTTCATAAATATTCACATATCCAGATGAATTAGATACTACTGTTTTTCTTCCTTCTTTCCACAAGTAGATATCCTGACAGCACTCTCCAATAAACTTCCAGCACTCTGATCTCCCTAAAAGGCCTCGTTTAGGAGTGGCCAAAATAAGCAGACCCTAGAATTTTATTATGGTGATAGAACAGTGTATTAGTCATCAATTCCAGCATAACAAGTTACTCCAAAACTTGGAAGTTTATAATAATAAACATTATCCCACAAAAATTTTGAGCTTTAGGAATCCAAAAGCATTTTAGCTATGTGGTCCTGAAATATAGTCTCTCATAAGGTTGCAGTCCAGCTCTCAAGCAGGACTTACTCATCTCAAAACTCTACTGAAGTTGAAGGATCTGCTTCCAAGCTTTCTCATGTGATTGTCAGCAGGCCTCAGTTCCTCACTGGCTACTGAGTGGAAAATTTAGTTTCTTACCACTTGGGCCCCTCCAGAGAACTCTCTCATGAAAAGGCACCTGGCTTCCCCTCAAGTAAATGATCCAAGAGGGTGGGTGCTCAAGACCAAAGTCACATTCTGAAGAACCTAATCTCAGGTAATACGCTCATAATTTCTGCCATACACTATGGGTCTCAGGATTATCCTGGCACAGTATAGGAGGGGACTACACATGGGTGTGAATGATAGGAAAAAGGGATCGTTTGGAGCCAACTTTTGGCCTGGTGACAACAATCACCCAATACAGGGTTGGTGTATTAGTTGTCTGTTGCTCTGATATAATTACCCCAAAACTTAGTGACTTAGACAATAATTACTACCTTCCATTTCTGGTCAAGAATTGGAACAGCCTTTGAGTCTTTCACAAGGCTGCAGTCCTCTCAAAGAGGGCCTGGAAAGGACTTGCTCTCTAGTTCACTCACATGGTTGTTGGCAGGATTTCTTCTTCTATGACCTGCTGGACTAAAGTCTCAGTTCCTATAAATTGTTGGCTGCAATCCTTCCTCTTTTCTGTCCCACTGGGGGGCCTCTCCATAGATACCTCCTGACAAGCAGCTGGTGGCTGAGCAATTCAAGTGGGAGAGAAAGTCAGAAGACAAAAGTCACAGTCTTCTGTAATTGAGTCATGGAGGCAACATTCCATCATCCAGACATGATCTCTTAGGAGAAATCAGTGGGTTTGCCCCACACTCAAGGAGAGGAGGTTACACAAGTGTGAACACTGGAGATGGGGATCTTTGAGAGCCTCGCTGTATCTGGCAATGTGTAATTATCAGAGCTTGCAGGTAATGTTAGCTGGAGGCACAAAGTGGCTGTGTAATTATAAAAACTCACTACTAGTGAAGTAGAAGATATACTTGTGGAAGGAAATATACTAGGCATCTATAAATCAGTCATTTGAAAAATATGGAGATCATAATAATAATAAGGATAATGGAAATGAATGATTGTTGCTGAAGATAACTGATGCTTCAGAGAGAGACAATGTAGAGCTGAGAATGGTTAACTATCAATTAACGGCTCAATATGAGAGCCAGTGGGCCTTTTTGGCAGCACATCAACCATATCTCCTTAGCCAGAGGCCAGAGAAAACTGAGGATCAGGCCTATGACTTAATTATAGCAGTACCAGAGTTCTAAAGATGGTCAGATTCCCAATCTAGACAGGTTTGTTATACCAAGTTCAGGACCTTGATGGCAAATAACTGAACCCTTAAATGTGGGATAGAGATATCTGGGTTGAATAACATTTGGAGGTGAATTTATAAGCGAGTAATGTTGACAGCTGAGTTGTAACTGGAGGGATTTTTGAACAGTGTCTCCAACCAAGCAGTGATCCCACTGCCTGCCATTGCAACAGCAGGTCTTTAATGCTGTAATATCAAGTTGTCTTTTCCAATGCAGTGTCTCCGGGTGGTGGGCCATCTTCAGTATGTCTTAGTCAGCAAGCACCCAATTTAGTAGTAAAAGCGTGGAAGTGATTGGCATGTCACCAGCT
The DNA here is from genome assembly GCA_032199065.1 of Smutsia gigantea. Classification (NCBI taxonomy): domain Eukaryota; kingdom Metazoa; phylum Chordata; class Mammalia; order Pholidota; family Manidae; genus Smutsia; species Smutsia gigantea. The sequence goes on along the minus strand of JAVSCE010016405.1, from coordinate 22,623 downwards.
GAGAACAAGATAATATTCTCAGGAAGGAAAATGAAGCAGAAATTCAAGGAGAAAATGGTGTTACATAGAAGACAAACTATGTCAATCTTCTTTCCATTTTGCCAGCCATTACTGACAACTGAGGGCTGAGCAGTGTCTAACAGGAAGTTAGAAATCAGCCCACATATCACCATTGTCAAAGAACTGTATTTTTCAGGTCTCAATGACCTTGTGTCTGAATCAGGATAAAATTATTTTCACCATGAACTTCTTCAAGGTTTAGAAAACTATTTGTTTACGATAAAAGTTACAGCCTTAGTCTAGGAACAAAGAAAGCTATTGCTCAAATGTTCATTCACAGAAAATGGAGGCATAAGTCAGAGAAAAAACTCAGTATCTGAGACAAGTTTTGGAAAATGTTAAAACAAAGGTGGCCAAAGGTTACAGAAAACTGAAAACAGGAATACTCTGAAGACCACGTGTTAACTTTTGCCACCTGTTCACTTGGAAGATGTGTCCACATTTAAGAAACGTATTTGTGCTGTCTTCATATGTTGCCATAACAGAAGGAAAACATGCATAGAAATGTAACCTTCAAATAATCAATACTTGACAACCTCTAGAAGCAGGCCCTGAAGCAATTTTCCAATCTTGTTTCATTGAGCTGGGCAATGAGTCCCATGACACCCATCTCTTTACTCTTACCAGGTCAGTAAGCCTTAACCTCGCCAGAGAGCTTTGCCCTCGGCCTCTCCTCACGTTCCCGGGTCCAGGCATCCAAGAACTCACACCTCAGATCACCCTTATCCTGTGCTTCCCTGTCTCCCTGGACTCCAGTTATTCTCTCTCTCACTCTTGGCTATATACCGTTAACTGTTTCCTTCAAAGTAAATCGAGTTCTAAAGAAGGCATTTCAACCTTTTTGTATAGCAGCAGTAAATACAATATGAATATATATATATATTTGCAGGGGAAAAAATGGCACTTAATTCCTATAGAAGAGGCATCTGAACCACCCAGAACTGTAATCTGGCTTTGTTCCTCCAAAGAGCTCAAAGCACTTTACAAGCATTGACTCATCTATACATTGACAAAGAACCTCTACAGATAAATCCCTGGGGATTGAAGAAACAAATATATTTGAAAGATACTTCATTACTGGCACCATTTCCATTTTATTCCTTTCTGGACAGTACAAAATGGAAATCATCATCTTAACATCAGTGTTCTTCTAGGGGGAAAAGCCAATTTCTGGCTGGCGCCCTCTCTGAAGGCTTCCCTTTTGCTGATTATATTAGTTGCTGGGGCCATCATAACAAAGTACCTCCAACTGCGTATCTTAAACAACAGAAATTGAAAGCCCAAAATCAAGTTGTCAGCAGCATTGATCTTCCGAGGGCTAAGAGGAAAGATCTATTTCTTTAGATGTAAAGAAGTGAAGATCTCCCTATAGATGTGTCTTCACATCTTCTATGTGTGTCTATCTGTGTACTCAAATTTTCCCTTGTTATAAGGACACCAGTCATTTTGGATTAGGAGCCCATCCTATTCGAGTATGACCTCATTCTAACTTAACAAATTACATATGCAATGACCCTATTTCCTAATAAAGTCACATTCTGAAGTGCTAGCGGTTAGGACTTCAACGTACAGGTTTTGGGGAGACACAACTCAACCTTTAACAGTTATGTTAATGCTTCATAAAACTCTTTAAAATACTCATTAAAGGGAAGGAAAATATGGAAGATTAATACATGAGATCTAGAGGGATAAAGTTCCAACTCTACTATTTTTAGCATCTAGCTTCACAACCTTAGGAAATCTCTAGAATCAAGAGCATCTTTATATACACAATTGTAGGACCCTTATGTGAACTCTATGCCTATACAATCTAGGGAAGCTCATTAAATTACAAGACTCACCAAGGCATTCCTGAAGTTCTTTTTAATTCTAGTGCTAATATCAGGTTATTTAATTTTTGAAAAGTATCTTTCCACATAATAGATAAAACAGTACCTATTTACTGTAGTGAGAAAGACCTCTCTGGATGTGATAGAAAAGTATATTCAACACGGCAAATGGAATTTCCAACTAATGGCCAAATATCTAGTGAACACTCAGAGATTCTTTCTGAATACAACATGAAAAATCAAATTCCTTTCATCAGTTAGTTTTTTTTTACTTTCATCAATCATTTGTTTCGATCAGCTGATGAAGAGCCAACAGTTTGCTCCACATTTCTCACTGACGTAATTAAACCAATGATTATTTGGATGCCATGAAATCATGCAAACGTAATGCATACACATTTCAAAAAGTAAAGACTGCTTAGATATTCAGTTTAATAAAGAAAGTCACCCCCTTACATTTATACTTGCTTTATGTGAATTCTGTAAATAATAAAGTCAGGGATTGACTGACAGACATCTGAGTGATAAAACACGAACAAAAGTTATGATTTTCAATTTAGGTGATAATCTCAAAATGCTGATAACAGTTTCTTTGTGGTAAAAGTGATTGTAACTTATGTATTATTATTTAACAAAAGTATTAGGAAATTCAATATAGGCTACTTTCAATTTTAATAAATTAGCTGATTTCCCCACCTATTCTATTTGTTAAAATTTATCCTGATGTTTAAATGTATAAGGTAAAGCTTTGATTTACTTTCATCACTTCTCAGTTACACATATTTTTTCATTTTATATATTTAACATATTTGCTAGAACGTGTTCTTGAAATTAATGGCAAAATGAGGTCAAATCTCTTAGACTCATTTTTTTTATTAAGGTGTCATTGATGTACAATCCTATAAAGGTTTCACATGAGCAAAACTGTGGTTACTACATTCACCCATATTATCAAGTTCCCCTCAACACACCCCACTGCAGTCACTGTCCATCAGCGCAGTAAAATGCTAGAGAGTCACTACTTGTCTTCTCTGTGCTGCACTGTCTTCCCTGTGACACCCCTACATTACATGTGCTGATCATAATGCACCTATCCCCTTCTCCCTCCCTCCCTACCCCCATCCCTTTGGTAACCACTAGTCCCTACTTGGAGTCTTGGAGTCCACGATTGTTTTGTTTCTTCAGTTTTGTTTTGCTGTAATACTCCACAAATTAGTGAAATCATTTGGTACTTGTCTTTCTACGCCTGGCTTATTTCACTGAGCATAATACCCTCTAGCTCCACCCATGTTGTTCCAAATGGTAGGATTTGTTTGCTTCTTATGGATGAATAATATTCCATTGTGTGTATGTACCACATCTTCTTTATCCATTCATCTACTGATGGACACTTAAGGTTGCTTCCAAATCTTGACTATTGTAAATAGTGTTGTGATAAACATAGGGGTACATATGTCTTTTTGAATCAGGGATCGTATTTTCTTCTGGTAAATTGCTAGGAGTGGAATTCCTGGGTCAAATGGTATTTCTATTTTTAGTTGTTTGAGGAACTTGAGATCTTTTTTGAGATATTGCTTTCCACATGGTTGAACTAATTTATATTCCCACCAGCAGTGTAGGAGGGTTCCCCTTTTTCGACATCCTCACCAGCATTTGTTGTTCCTTGTCTTTTGGATGTTGGCCATCCTAACTGGTATAAGGTGATATCTCACAGAGGTTTAAATTTGCATTTCATTGATGAATAGCGATGTGGAGCATTTTTCATGTGCTGGTAGGCCATCTGAATTTCTTCTTGGAGAAGTGTTATTCATATCATCCACCCATTTTTTAATAGAGTTATTTGCTTTTTGGGTGTTAAGGTGCATGAGTTCTTTATATATTTTGGATGTTAACCCCTTGTCAGATATGTCTTTAAAAAAATATTCTCCCATACTGAAGGACACTGCAGCAAAAACAGGAGTGCATATGTCTTTTCGAATCTGAGATCTCGTTTCCTTTGGTAAATTCCTAGAAGTGGAATTCCTGGGTCAAATGGTATTTCTATTTTTAGTTTTTTGAGGAACCTCCAAATTGCTTTCCACAATGGTTGAGCTTATTTACATTTCCACCAGCAGTGTAGAAGGGTTCCCCTTTATCGGCATCCTTGCCAGCATTTCTTGTTCTTTTTTTTTTGGATGTTGGCCATCCTAACAAGTGTGAGGTGATATCTCATTGTGGTTTTAATTTGCATTTCCCTGATAATTAGTGATGTGGAGCATATTTTCATGTGTTTGTTGGCCATCTCAATGTCTTCTTTGGAGATGTGTCGGTTCAGATCCTCTGCCCATTTTTTAATCAGGTTATTTACTTTCTGGGTATTGTGATGTGTGAGTTCTTTATATATTTTGGATGTTAACCCCTTATCAGATATGTTGTTTATGAAAATATTCTCCCATACTGAAGGACGACTTTTGTTCTACTGATGGTGTCCTTTGCTGTACAGAAGCTTTTCAGTTTGATGTAGTCCCATTTGTTCATTTTTGTTTTTGTTTCCCTTGCCCAAGGAGATGTGTTCAGGAAAAAGTTGTTCATGTTTATATTCTGGAAATTCTTGCCAATGTTTTCTTCTAAAAGTTTTATGGTTTCATGACTTACATTCAGATCTTTGATCCATTTTGAGTTTACTTTTGTGTATGGAGTTAGGCAATAATCCAGTTTCATTCTTTTACATGTAGCTGTCCAGTTTTGCCAACATCAGTTGTTGAAGAGGCTGTCATTTCGCCTTTGTATATCCATGGCTCCTTAATCGTATATTAATTGACCATATATGCTTGGGTTTAAATCTGGGCTCTCTATTCTGTTCCTTTGATCTATGGGTCTGTTCTTATGCCATTACCAAACTGTCTTGATTACTGTGGCTTTGTAATAGAGCTTAAAATCAGGGAGCATAATCCCCCAAGCATTATTCTCCCTTCTCAGAATTGCTTTGGCTATTTGGGGTCTTTTGTGGTTCCATATGAAATTTAGAACTATTTGTTCTAGTTCATTAAAGAATGCTGTCAGTATTTTGATAGGGATTTCATTGAATCTGTAGATTGATTTAGGCAGGATGGCCATTTTGACAATATTAATTCTTCCTATCCATGAGCACAGCATATGTTTCCATTTATTGGTGTCTTCTTTAATTTCTCTTATGAGTGTCTTGTAGTTTTCAGGGTATAGGTCTCTCACCTTGGTTAGCTTTATTCCTAGATATTTCATTCTTTTTGCTGCAATTGTGAATAGAATTGTTTTCCTGATTTCTCTTTCTGCTAGTTCATCATTAGTATATAGGAACGCAACAGATTTCCATGTATTAATTTTGTATCCTGCAACTTTGGTGAATTCAGTTACTAGTTCTAGTAGTTCTGGGGTAGATTCCTATGGGTTTTTTATGTACAATATCATCTCCTCTGCAAACAGGGAGAGTTTCACTTCTTCTTTACCGATCTGGATGCGTTTTATTTCTTTGTGTTCTCTGATTGCTGTGGCTAGGATCTCTAGTACTATACTGAATAAAAGTGGGAGCATGGGCATCCTTGTCTTGTTCCTGATCTTATAGGAAAAGGCTTCATCTTCTTGCTGTTAAGTATGATGTTGGCTGTGGGTTTGTCATATATGGCCTTTATTATGTTGAGGTCCTTGCCTTCTATGCCCATTTTGTTGAGAGATTTTATCACGAATGGATGTTGAAATTTGTTCAATATGTTTTCAGCATCTATGGAGATGATTTATGATTTTTGTCCTTCTGTTTGTTGAAGTGGTGGATGATGTTGATGGATTTTCATATATTGTACCATCCTTGCATCCCTGGAATAAATCTCATTTGATCATGATGGAGGATCTTTTTGATGTTTTTTTAATTTGGTTTGCTAATATTTTGCTGAGTATTTTTGCATGTATGTTCATCAGGGATATTGGTCTGTAATTTTCTTTTTTTGTGGTGTCTTTGCCTGGTGTTGGTATTAGAATGATGCTGGCCTAATAGAATGAGTTTAGAAATATTCCTCCTACTTTTTGGAAAACTTTAAGGAGGCTGGTATTAAGTCTTTTCTAAATGTTTGATAAAATTCAGTGGTGAAGCCATCTGGTACAGAGGTTTTCTTCTTAGATAGTTTTTTGATTACCAGTTTGGTTTCATTGATGGTAATTGTTCTGTTCAGATTTTGTTTCTTCCTGGGTCAGTCTTGAAGGTTGTATTTTTCTAGAAAGTTGTCCATTTCTTCAAGGTTATCTAATTTGTTAGCATGTAATTTTTCATAGTATTCTCTAATCATTCTTTGTATTTCTGTGGTGTCCATAGTGATTTATTCTTTTCATTGCTGATTCTGTTTGTGTGGACTCTTTTTCTCCTGAAAGGATGGCGAGGGGTTTATCCATTTTGTTTATTTTCTCAAAGAACCACATCCTGGTTTCATTATTTCTCTCGTTTTATTCTCAGTTTTATTTGTTTATGCTCTGATCTTTATTATGTTCCTCCTTCTCCTGACTTTGGGCTCCATTTGTTCTCCTTTTTCTAGTTTCATTAATTGTGAGTTTAGAATGTTCATATGGGATTGTTCTTTTTTCTTGAGGTAAGCCTGTATTGCAATATACTTTCATCTTGGAATTGCCTTTGCCGTGTCCCACAGATGTTGGTGTGTTGAGTTGTTGTTTTCATTTGTCTCCGTATTTTTTCTATTTTCTGTTTTTATTTGGTCATCGATCCATTGATTTTTTAGGAGTATGTTGTTAAGCCTCCATGTTTTTGTGGGATTCTTCATTTTCTTTGAATAATTTATTTATAGTTTCATATAAATAACTGGTTGGTACAATTTCAATCCTTCTTAATTTATTGAGGCTCGTTTTCTGGCCTAGTATGTGATCTGTCTGGAAAATGTTTCTTGTGGATTTGAGAAGAATGTGTATCCTGCTGTTTTTGGGTGGAGTGTTCTGTAGATGTCTGTTAGGTCCATTTGTTCTAATGTATTGCTCAGTGCCTCTGTCTCCTTACTTATTTTCTGTCTGGTTATGTGTCCTTTGGAGTGAGTTGTATGTTGAAGTCTCCTTAGATGAATGCACTGCATTCTATGTCCCCTTTAATTCTTTTAGTCTTTGTTTCATATATTTAGGTGCTCCTATGTTGGGTGCATAGATATTTGTAATAGTTATATCCTCTTGTTGGACTGACCCCTTTAGTGTTATGTAATGTCCTTCCTTTGTCTCATTGTTTTCTTTGTTTTGAAGTCTATTTTGCCTGATACAATTACTGCAATTCCTACTTTTCTCCCTATTGGTTGCATGAAATATATTTTTCCATCCCTTCACTTTTAGTCTGTGTATGTCTTTGGATTTGATATGAGTCTCTTGTAGGCAGCATATAGGTGGGTCTTTCTTTTTTATCAATTCATTAACTCTATGTCTTTTGATTGGTGCATTCAGTCCATTTACGTTTAGGTTGATTATCGATAGATATGTACTTATTGCCATTGCAGGCTTTGGATTTGTGGTTACCAAAGGTTTAAGGGCAGCTTCTTTACTATCTAACAGTCTAACTTAACTCGCTTATTATGCTATTTCAACACAATCTGAAGGTTTCTTTTTTTTTTCCCCTCCCTTTTTCTTCCTCCTTTACTATTTATATATTAGGTGTCATATTCTGTACACTTTGTGTATCCCTTGATTGACTTTGGGGGTAGTTGATTCAATTTTGCATTTTCTTAGTAATTAATTGGTCTACTTCCTTTACTGTGGTTTTATTTTCTCTGGTGATAGCTATTTAGCCTTAGGAGCACTTCCATTTATAGCACTCCTCCAAAATACACTGTAGGGATGGTTTATGGGAGGTGAATTCCCTCAATTTTTTATTATCTGGAGATTGTTTAATCCCTGCATCAAATTTCAATGGTAATCTTACTGTATAGAGTATTCTTGGTTCAAGGCCCTTCTGTTTCATTGCATTGACTATATCATGCTACTCTCTTCTGTCCTGTAATGTTTCTCCTGAGAAGTCTGATGATAGCCTGGTGAGTTTTCCTTTGTATGTGATCATTTATCTCTCTGTGGCTGCTTTTAGTTCTCTGACCTTGTCCTTGATCTTTGACATTTTAATTGTCATATATCTTGGTGTTGTCTTCCTTGGGTCCCTTATGTTGGGAGATCTGTGCACTTCCATGGCCTGAGAGACTATTTCCTTCCTCAAACTAGGGAAGTCTTCAGCAATTATTTCCTCAAAGAGACTTTCTATCCATTTTTCTCTCTCTTCTTCTTCTTCTGGTACTCCATGAATGCAAATATTGTACTGTTTGAATTGGTCACACAGTTCTCTTAATATCGTTTCATTTCTAGAGACCCTTTTTCCTCCCTATGCCTCAGTTCTTTGTACTCCTGTTGTCTAATTTCTACTTCATTTACCATCTCCTCTACCTCATCTAATCTGCTTTTAAATCACTCCATTGTATGTTTCATTCAGATACTGTATTTTTCAAAGTTTCTATATCTTTCTTGAAGTCCTCCCTGAGGTCTTGACTGTTTTTCTATTGCTCTCTAAGCATGTTTATGATTTTTATTTTGAAATCTTTATCAGGAACACTACTGATTTCAGTTTCACTTATCCCTTTTTCTGGTTTTTGATTGATTTTGCTTTGTACCAGGTTCTTTTGCCATTTCATATTTCTAATGATTCCTATGGAATAATAACTTTGTGTAGATGGATACAAGTATCCACTGGTTTCTTCCCTACCTGTGACAGCCTTGTTGAAAACATTCTCCACTGGGTTTCAGACTGGATCATAAAGAACACCACTTATATAAGCCATACAAGTCACTGTCTGGCATTTACCATCTCACTGAAACTACATTCCTGCACTTGAGGGGAGGTGGTGATGCTCCCTGTTCCTATCTCAATTCTGGCTTTGTGAGTGAGAAGTGAAGCCGTAACAACTTATCATACACCCACAGAATAACACAAAGCCTCAGTTCTTCTTAGTTTCCCTAGTGTTACATCTCTACTTCATCTTCACTGGGATTCTCCTGCATATTTTGTAGGATGAATGGAAGAAATAGCTTAGTGGAATACAAAAGGGCACATAAGTGCTTCCTCTTTTCCTTACCCCAGTGCTATTAGCCAGATACATTAGCATTCCTGGGAGAAACTGAGTATAAATATGGACAAGGGTCAGCCCATAAATGACAGAACCCAGACTCAACCTTGGCAGCAGCCAGGCCAGAAAGCCAAACCACACCTCTGCAGCAATGTGACCAAATGGTACAGATTTGGGCAATAACTATGATCTTTCCTAGTTTTTGCTCCCATTTCTAATTCAGGACCAACCAAGGAAACCAAGTATATGCCCAAAGCAATCACATAGAATGCCTAGCTTCTAGTTAGCCTGTTTTCAGCTCCCTCATTCAGCAAAAGCAAACGTTTTGGCTTTTCCTCAGAAAGAAATGGAGAGCCATTGGAGGATTTTAAGCAAAATTACCATTCAAATAATTTCATGTGCTAAAGAAGAACGAGCCCTTCAGTAAAGTCAGCACCCGGCCTCTCTTCTATGTTGGTTCTGTTACAAATATGGCAGAAGTCCTCCAAAGCAGACATTACTGCAGCTTTTTTACTGGTGACGCTGGGGTAGGCAATTATATCTGACCCCTCATCATTCAAAAAAACCTTTGCTATAGGGAAAATCTATGTTGAGTTAGAGGAGACCCAGTTCCTCCAATGAGTGGGGATTGACTAATGTAAAGCCCTGATGTTATGGCAGTTGAAAAAATAGCCTGATGCCGTCTCTCCACTGATATGTTTCTCTAATCTTGCTAAGTTTCCAACAAACTTTTCTTTTAAATCTATTTCTTTTTAGATTTTGATTAAGGTTTGATTCTGATTAAGGTTTCTGTGCATCAGGAAAGAGCTTCCAGAGAGAAACTATTCCAAAGAAAACACTTTCTGGTGTCTTATGTGGGAATATTTCCAAATAGTAACATAGACTTCTCTGAAAAAACAGGATCAAAATTCTCCAAGGGCCTGGGGGCTAAGCCTGGCATTACATTCTAGGTGCTGCCATTAGCATAACAAAGTCAAGCAATGCATTTTGGTCAATAACCCTCTCAACTATTAACAGGGAAAAATGTGAGCAACTAATGAAGTATCTTGGGCTTTATCTAGGTTTATTATAATGAAAGAGCAATCTGCATTTTAACAGGGAAAACAGGATAGGGTTTTTATAAACAGCTATCTTGTCACTCTCACATTCAACCTGGTTGTAAGGGGTATGATATTTGCCTTTTTCTGTAACATTCATTTAATAATTTTGGCATTTCTCCCAACAATTTCCACTACACATCAGAGATAAAGAATAAAAATTCCAAAAAGTAATAAAAAGTTAACTTCAATTTCATCAGTTTTCTAAAATATACATTGCAGATATTTATGTATCTCTCTAACTGTGGGTGGTGGGGAACTCCTGTTTAAATTTAGTGAAATCTTAGGGGTAGCTGATAAACTGTAATTCCCAGAAAAGAGACTCCTGTAAGGGGTTAAGGCCCGCATGCAATGGTTGTGTTAAATTAAAGCCAAGTGATTCTTTATAATACACCACCTCCTTATAAAGTAAAAGTAATTCTAATTTATTCAAAGACAGAGGAAGAGAAAAGGAGAAAAAGCATAGTAGCAATGGTTGCTGCTCCTATAATAAGTAGCCTAATTTTTATGCTATGATCTGTTTGATGGTTTAAGCAGAATAAAGTGACACAGATCTGAAAATGTGAGAATGAGGCAGAACAAGAGAGTGTTTGTAAGAGGAATAATTTCAGGCACCCCTGGGGCTTTGCATAAAACTCATTTGCACATAGAGAGGGCCCTCTTATGCATGATGGATAAATGTAACTCCTAGCTACCAGTGTATTTCTTTTTAAACTAACAAGACAAAAGAATGAAATCCAGGCTAAACTGCTTTAAAAATTAGAGCAATTTCTAAATGAATTGCATTTCTAACTGCTTAGACAGTGACTGTATAGAGAGTTCCCTCAGGGCACTAATGCAGATACTGGCATTAGTCGTTCCTGTGATAATTCAAGATTCTTAAACATTACTGCCCAATGAAGCCCATAAAAGAGGGGCAGGGGCAATGAGTTTTAATCAATACATGAAAGCCTTCAGTAACATTTTACACAACAGACAACATATATGGACTTTAATCTTTCAGGCAAAATCTTCCTGGAAAGAAGAGATGAGGGGAAAAATTAAAACAAGATCAAACTAACTTTAAAAAAAAAAAATCTATGAGCGCCACCTGGTGTATAACATAAAAATAATTGCAGCTTTCTACAGTCAAACAACCTTGCCTTGGTAGGCTTCTCCCAGCGCGATAGGGTTATGGTATATTCAAACAGTGATTCTTGAAATGGAATTCACATTGTGTCTACTACTCAGACGTAGCTATTTACCATTTGGGTTAGAACTCAGTGAACTTAAAGAAGTGTGACTGGTTGAAGCAGTGAGTTTGCCATTACTCATATATTTTAAATATTTCAGGAAAAAAATTATTTTTTAACTCAAGAATCCATGTAACTGCTGCAGTTTTCCCCTATAACATACTTAAGAAAACCTTCCCTGAGATAGGAAGTATGTGTCTATACTATTAGAAGCAATGCCTCTTTGGAAATACAGGAGAAGCAGATGGGTAACATATTTTTAAAGAAGAAATTTGAGGTTGATATGGATAATGTGCTAAGATAAGTTTAGCAATATATTTTTAAAAAAGAAATCTAACTAGTGGTATTTGACTATCCTGGAAATAACTGCCCATGTCTATTGATAGAACTTGAAAAAAAACCTTGCATTCCATCTCATTCTGCAACTCATTTACCACACCTGTGCATTAGACGTAATAACTCATCCCGTTCCCTTATATTTTTGGTATTCTCTGAGGTACAGAGGTTTCTGAAAACTTCAAAGAGCAACAGCATATTTCACAAATAAGAATACTTGCTACTCAAGAACTGTCAGCCTGATAACAAGTAGTCATTAGGCATAGGTTTGATTGTATTAATGAGTTCAAAATAATATAAGTGGTTCTTTCTTTAGAGGATGCATTCTTTAAGATGTTAGCTATGCTCTTCTACAGATGGCTGAGAAACATGTAGTATAAAACACAGCCATAAGGGTTATCAAAAGTTATATATCTCTTGTCATATAGGTAAGAGATTGGAATAGGATAATCTATGTCTCTTTTGTTATTAAAATATAGGACTTTCATTAAAATATTCAAATGGTGAAGAAAATTGGGTCATTAGAATGGTGTATCTTAGTATCTTATAACAGATCACTGAGATTAATGCTTCAAAAACAATTTCACAAGATTGAAACTAGATGTTGGCACCTAATTTTCAAGCAATGGTGAGCAGTTTTATGTGCTTTCCACCTGCAACCCCAAGCAATTATCCCTTCCAGAAAAGAAATGGACCAAGAGACACTATGGGAGCCGGTCACACATATCTTGTGTCTCACGAGAGAACTGGTAGATGTGGCAAAGAAGAGGACTCACTGTTGGCACCGGGCTGTCTTTGCACCTGGCAACCCACTCTGACCTCAGGGTTATGGTGGGGGAGAAGTAGCAAAGAGGAGAGGGTTTGATTACCATACAGGCCTGTGAAATATTTCCAGAGAAATGACACTATTTACACCAAGTTCTGAAGTTTAAATGTTGCCCATAGGGAACTTAAGTTTTGACTGAAAGCAAGATCAATAATTCAGCACCAAATGTTTTGTGTGGAATTTAAGATTATATTAGATATATTGCACTAAATGTCTACTGTGTTCTAGGAATTGCTCAGGAATGAAAAAGTTATGTTGCTTGCATAAAATCAAAATTCACTGAATTCAAAACTAATTCCCTCACAGTAAAAAAGTTAAAAATAGGGGAAATTTCTTGGAGTACATAAATATGCAAGAAGCACATTTTATTTTTTGCTTTGAAACATGCATTTACTACTTAATAAAGATGTGATGTGCAAATTGGTCTCTTCATTTTCTTTCAAGTATCAAGAAGTCTTTGTATCTTTACAAAAAGCTAGATGGTTTAGAAGCATATTATGGTAGCATCAATTTTGCAGTTATATCACATTTTTTTCCAGTTTCTACAAGATCTGTAAAAATATAGATGGATTTTTGCAAACTTAAAGGTACATGCCTTATAACTTAAAAAAAATGCCAGCATTACCTCTAACATTTAGGAGTAATATCCCCTAAACTAACATTTTGACCTTGTGATAGTTTAGCATTTTTATTAGTGTTTCTTTGTTTTTTGTATTTTAATTTCTGTTAATTCCAAAGTTACTTATTTCAGATGTTTTCTCCAGCACTAATGATATTGCAGTAATTATGAACATCTGGATTAAGTTATCATATAAGACTTTAAACTATAAGGGAAGTGTTTACAAAAATATCTTGAGAAAACAATACTGTACATAACCAATAGTAAATTTGATAGGATACTAACAAAAGAACAGGAGATATTCCCATTTACCAGTTTAAGTTATCATCTAACAAGAGTAACAGACAACAATATACCAGCTATAAAAAACATTTGCAGCCTTCAAATTTCATACATACAGTGGCAATATTAATGTCTATATCCCACAATTTGAAGTTCACATAATACAAGTTAGATAAATGTGACCTACATAGCACTCAACATTTCATAAACATTAACTCAGTTAAGTTGACAATAGCTCTATGAAGGGAATCACATTATGTTACTGATGGATGAGTAAACTAAAATTCATAGAGTTTAAATGAGGTCTGCAAGTTGAAACAGTTAGTAACTGACATGTGATTTGAACGTATTCTCGCTGCTCATTCTACTACACAACATAAGGTTTTAAAACCTGGTCTGCACTACTAGTACAGTTTTTATGTTCCCCCTGAGCTACATATCAACAAAGAGACAGGAAAAATAGACATCCGAGAAGTTTTTTAAGAAGCTTTTATCCCTCAAGAGACAAACACACACAGTGTATAGTATATACTTCTGTATGCTGGTGTGTTACGTTGGCTGTTAATAGCATATGGTAGAGGAGCAGGAGTTAATCAGCTGAAAAATAACTAACATCTGTGTGATGGGGGAGGAACAGAAGCTAATATTAAATTGTAATGCATAGTAATGAGGACTTTGGCAAAATTTCATGTAAGATCTTAAAAATGCACAAAAGAGGCAAATAATGTAGCCTTAGGTTTGGGGTACATTTTAAAAAATATCCCCAAGAATGTGAAACACAGGCATATTGTGATTCACTTTTCACAGATACTGTATTTTTTTTTACAAGTTGAGAGGTATGTGGCCACCCTGTGTTAAGCAAGTCTATTGGCGCCATTTTTCCAACAGCTTTTGTGTACATTGTGTCTCTGTGTCACATTTTCGAATTCTTGTAATATGTCAAACTTTTCATTATTCTATTTGCTATGGTGATCTGTGATCACTGATCTTTGACATTACTATTGTAATTGTTTGGGGCCCCACCAACCATGCGCATGGAAGACAGTGAACTGAATCAATAAACGTTGTGTGTGTTCTGCCCGCTCCACCCACCAGCCATGTCTCTCTCACCTCAGGCCTCCCTATTCCTTGAAGCAAAGCAATATCGCAGTTAGGAAAATTAATAACCCTACAATGAATGTCCTCTAAGTGTTCAAGTAAAAGAGTGACATGTCTCTCACTTTACATCAATAGTTAGAAATGATGAAACTTAGTGAGAAAAGCATGTTGAAAACCAAGACAGGCCGAGAGCCAGGCCTCTGGTGCCAAAGTTAGCCAAGCGGTGAAAGTAAAGGGAAAGTTCTTGACATAAACTGAAGGTGCTGCTCCAGTTCACACCCTAGTGATAAGAAAGCAAAATAGTCTTATTGTTGATATAGAGAGAGTTTTAGTGGTCTGGGTAGATGATCAAACCAGCCACTATATTCCCTTAAGCCAAAGCCTGATCCAGAGCAAGGCCCTCACTGTCTTCGAGTCTGTGAAGGCTGAGAGAGAGAAGAATCCACAAAAGATAAGGTTGAAGTTAGCGGAGGTTGGTTCATGAGGTTGAAGGTAAGAAGCCATCTCCAAAGCAAAGTGCCGATGAAGCAGTAAGGGCTGATGTAGAAGCCGCAGCAAGTCATCCAGAAGATCAGCTCAGGTAATGAATGTGGCCACAGTAAACCACAGATTGTCAACGGAGAAGACACAGGCTTCTATTGGAAGAAAATGATATCAAGGACTTTCATTAGGAGAAAGAAGTCAGTGCCTGCTTTCAAGGGACAGGCTGACTCTCTTGTTAGGCTAATGCAACTGGTGACTTTAAGTTGAACCCAATGCTCATTTACCATTCCTAAAATCCTAGGGTCCTTAAGAATTATACTAAATCTACTTTGCCTGTGCTCTACAAAGGGAACAAAGCCTAGATGACAGCACATCTGTTCACAGCATAGTTCATTGAGTATTTTAAGCCCACTCTTGAGGCCTACTGTTCAGAAAAGATTCCTTTCAAAATTATTCCTCATGGGCAATGTACCTGAACCCAACAGCTCTGATGGAGATGTACGACAAGATCAGTGTTTTCATGCCTGCTGACACAATATCCATACTGCAGCCCATGGATCAAGGAGTAATTTCAACTTTCAAATCTTATTATTTAAGAAACACACCTCACAAGGCAAAAGCTGCCATAGTGATTCCTGTGATGATCTGGGCAAAGCAAGCTGAAAACCTTCTGAAAAGGATTCAGCATTCTAGGTTCTTAATGAAGAACCCCTTAATAAAGGGGTCAGGATATCAACATGAACAGGAGTTTGAAAGAAGTTGATTCCCATCCTCATGGATGACTTTGAGGGGCTCAAGGCTTCAATGGAAGATGTGACTGCTGATATAGTAGGAATAGTGGGAGAAGTACAACTAGACGTGGGTTCAGAAGATATCACTGAACTGCTGCCATCTCATGAGAGAAGTTAAACAGATGAAGAGTTGCATCCTATAAATCAACAAAGAAAGTGGTTTCTTGAGATTGAAACTACTCTTGGTGAAGATGTGAAGATTGTTGAAATAACAACAAAGCATTTTAAATATTACATAAACTTAAAGCAGTGGCAGGTTTTGAGGATTGATTCCAATTTTGAAAGTACTACTACTGTGTGCTAAATGCCATCAAACAGCATGGCCCGCTACAAAGAAATCATTCCTGAAATGAAGAGTCCATCAATGGGGCAAACCTGATTGTTGTTTTACTTTAAGAAATTGACAGAGTCACTCTAATCTTCAGCAACACCACCCTGACTAGCCAGCAGTCATCAACATTGAGGCAAGACCCTCCACTGCCCAAAGAGATTATAACTTTCTGAAAGCTCAGATGATGGTTAGCACTTTTTGGTAATAAAATGTTTTTAAATTAAGGCATAAACACATTGTTTTGTTAGACATAATGATATTGTATACTTAATAGACTTATATACATGAATTTTACATGCACTAAGAAACCAAAAATTTCATTTGACTCCCTTGATTGCAATATTTGCATTATTGAAGTGGTCTGGAATTGAGCCCCGGTATCTTCGAGGTGTGCTTGTACCTGAGAAAAATTGTGAAGGTCAAGTTGGAACAGGTGAAGCGAGTGGAGATGTTAAATGCAATGTTGATGGAGAAAATAGCACATGAAAAGTGTCAGCAGTGTGAGCAGGGGCTGTTGGTGAAAATACAATTTAGTTCATGACAACTGACCTACTGAATGTGTGTGAGAGTGCAACAAATGAAATGAGACAGAAGCAGGGACAAGATAGGAAGAGCTTTACATTTAAGACAAATTGGATTCACGCAATATTTTAACGGGATCAATTTGACAACAATATAAGAACAAATTAGAGGGTCTTGGCATGAAAGGCAGAAAAAGAGATAACGATTTTTTTTTAATTAGCTAGTCAAGAAAATGATGAGCCCTGAATGACGAATTAAGACAGATAAATGCCCTATATATATGATAAACAGGAAGATAAAATGTTTCATTAAAGATAATTATTGAGAGACTCAGGTTTACTTATTTATGTTTGAAATTGTCCATAGTAAAAATCTAACATATATAAATACCACATAAAATAAATTGATAATATCATAGTTATTATATTGTGACAGTTATTACTAATAATTGCCAAGATTTTATGTGCTGATGAGATGCAATAGATTTCTAAAATCCATTTCAATTATAAATTTCTACACTATGAACGTCTTATACTTCTATAAGAAAAAGTCACAGATTCTCTAAATATTTTTTTTTTATTATATAATTAACAAAAAACACGTAGGAAGAAAAGTGACAATTTCATCTCTCAAAAATAAAGATTTTTAGAAATGGAGTCTCTTAAAATTTTTTCCAATTAATGAACAAAAACAAATAAAGAATAATACATAAACCACTTTTATGTTTAATGAATCTACAATACCTTGGATTGCAAGAAAATGTACCATGTTCCTTATATTTTGATGTGATCAGTAGCTTTCCTATGAAAACACTTATTAAATATATCAAATTTCCAATTTTTCCACAGTTCTATTTTAGAAGTTATCAAAAACACTACAAGATATATAGATAAAATCTGATGTCATTTCTTGCACAAGTTAGTATTTATAACCTGGGAAGTGATATTTCCTATTACTAAACTATGATAAAACTTTGACAGTGTACTAAGAAACCAAAATTTAAAATCCATAGCAAAGATTCAAAAATTCTTTACTTAATAGTATGTAACTGTGTTGGCTGCTGAAAACACAGATGGTAAGACATGATAATGCATAGGCTTTGGGGAAGGGGAGTCACACACAAAAAAAATGCATTCTCTACATTGTATAGAGGAGAGGTAAACTTCAAGATCACTAGATTAATATTACTGACAGAATTTACAAATATATTTGCTTAAACGCATTGGCTTTAAGGATATAGGATAGACATACAGAATAACAGCACTGAAAGACCCTGCAAAAAACAAAGAAGCAACAGGATATTCAAGAACACTGAGTCTTCTAAGAAACTCTTCTTGGGTTTACAAAGCACAACTTACTCCACTCTTCAATTCTCTGAGGCAATAGAGGTGCTAAGCAAGGTAATTTAATATAAAAATTATGTATCTAGCTTTAACTATACATATATGTAGTTATTAGATATATAACTACATAGACTTATAACTCCTAATAGATTTGCAACTATTGGACTAAGTATATATAAGTATTACATACTAGATGAATGGAATTGGTCCCACTATGGGAGTTTTGAAACAGCTTGTGATAAATCTTGAAGGAAGAGTTTGAGTTAGATGATGAAAGACGTAGCGAGGGTAGGCATATTCACTTAAAAAAAGATAATAAAATTAAGCTGAAAATAAAACCACGGGATTCTGATAGTGGAAAAAACTTACTTTTTCCTAATTTCTGTGTAAGAATAAGTTTTCTTTACTGCCTTATACTACCAGGAGAAAAGAGTATAGGAGAATGCAATTTCTCAAATTTAATAAGGCACAGATATTAAAAATATAAAAGAATACTCCTTAATGGTGAAAATATTTGAATGTCAAACAATTCAGATGACCATAAATATTACAACTTTTTAGAATTATGCTTAATGTCCTAGTTATTATGATACAATAAGGACTAAAAAATAAACAAATATACCAGGGAGGATAAATTGAAAAATAGCTTCCTAAATAACAATACTACCCAACTAAAAATAATGGAAAATTACAGTAGCAATTTAAGCTTTAAAACAAAGGAATTCACTTTAATAGGGACATTTAATAAAAAGAAATCCACTTGAGAAGAAAAAATGGAGAAATATACCTTATTCTACATGAGAAGACTCAATATTTTAAAAATATCATTCTCTCAATAAATCAAAGGTAAAGTAAAAATGGAAAATGTTATTTCTGCATCTTGACCTCCTTTTTAGGGCTGCAGACCTGCAACCTCTACTTATATCCTTACATAGCAGAAAGAGGGTTTGCCAGTTCTTGCCTAAGGGAGCTAATTGCATTCATGAAGGCTGCATGCTCATGACTGAATTACCTCCCAGTGGCACCACCTCCAAACACCATCATATCGGGATTAGAGTTTCAACATATGCATTTGGGGTTTGGGGGAACAACCATTTAGTCCACTGCAATGATCAATTCAAAATAATTAATACTCCTGAATAGATCCATGAACATATGTGAATTTAGTATATGATAAAGGTCACATTTAAAATAAAAATTTAAAAATAGGAAAGATATGGTTTTCAATTTATAACACTAGAATAATTTGTTAACCATATTGAAGTAAAAATTTTAAAAGTAGGTGAGAAGCTTTAAAACATATATAAAAATAAATTCTAGGAGGTTAAAAAGCTGAATGTCAAAAAAATAAATATTAGAAAGAAATATAGAACAATATTGAAATTTTCTTATGAGTATTTCCTAAACCATACATGCAAAAACCAGGAGGAAAAAAATGACAAATCTGACCACAGAAAAAAAGACGTCCTTAGCAGAACTGTAAGCTATGAAACTTCTCATGTATTAAAGTTAAGAACTCTTTGGTAGAAATATTTGTTAATGGTATAATATTTAATGTATTAGTATACAAACTATATGAAAAGCTCCAACTAATCAATAATAAAAAATATAAACCTAAGAGAACCTAATAGAAACTATATTACTGCAAAATGATTGTGTTTTCAGACTGTAGTACTATATTCTATGATTTCTTTAAGTCAAATACAAGAGGAAAACAGAAGTGAAAGTTAAAATGATGCTACCCAATACATGAGCCACATGTGTGGTTTAAAAATTTGAGTACATTTTTTTTAATATAATTTATTTTATTATCATTAATTTACACTTACATGTGCAATATTACGATTATTAAACTACCCCTTCATCAGGTCCCCCCACCAACCCCATTACAGTCACTGTCCATCAGCGTAGTGAGATGTTACAGAATCACTACTTGTCTTCTCTGAGTTGTACTGCCCTCCCCGTGCCCCCACAACATTACATCTGCTAATCGTAATGCCCCTTTTTCCCTCTTATCCCTCCCTTCCCGCGCATTTTCCCCAGTCCCTTTCCCTTTGGTAACTATTAGTCCGTTCTTGGGTTCTGTGAGTCTGCTGCTGTTTTGTTCCTTCAGTTTTTTTCTTTGTTCTTATACTCCCCATATGAGTGAAATCATTTGATACTTGTCTTTTTCGGCTTGGCTTATTTCACTGAGCATAATACCCTCTAGCTCCATCCATGTTGTTGCAAATGGTAGGATTTGTTTTCTTCTTATGGCTGAATAATATTCCATTGTGTATATGTACCACATCTTCTTTATCCATTCATCTACTGATGGACACTTAGGTTGCTTCCATTTCTTGGCTATTGTAAATAGTGCTGCAATAAACATAGGGGTGCATCTGTCTTTTTCAAATTGGGCTGCTGCATTCTTAGGGTAAATTCCTAGGAGTGGAATTCCTGGGTCAAATGGTATTTCTATTTTGAGTCTTTGAGGAACCTCCATACTGCTTTCCACAATGGTTGAACTAATTTGCAGTCCCACCAGCAGTGTAGGAGGGTTCCCTTTTCTCCACATCCTCGCCAACATTTGTTGTTGTTTGTGTTTTGGATGTTGGCCATCCTCACTGGTGTGAGGTGATATCTCATTGTGGTTTTAATCTGCATTTCTCTGATGATTAGCGATGTGGAGCATCTTTTCATGTGCCTGTTGGCCATCTGAATTTCTTCTTTGGAGAAGTGTCTATTCATGTCCTCTGCCCATTTCTTAATTGGATTATTTGCTTTCTGTTTGTTAAGGTGCATGAGTTCTTTATATATTTTGGATGTCAACCCTTTATCAGATACGTTTTTTATGAATATATTCTCCCATACTGTAGGATGTCTTTTTGTTCTACTGATGGTGTCCTTTGCTGTACAGAAGCTTTGCAGCTTAACATAGTCCCACTTGTTCATTTTTGCTTTTGTTTCCCTTGCCCGGGGAGATATATTCATGAAGAAGTTGCTCATGTTTATGTCCAAGAGATTTTTGCCTATGTTTTTCTCTAAGAGTTTTATGGTTTCATGACTTACATTCAAGTCTTTGATCCACCTTGAGTTTACCTTTGTGTATGGGGCTAGACAGTAGTCCAGTTTCATTCTCTTACATGTAGCTGTCCAGTTTTTCCAACACCAGCTGCTGAAGAGGCTGTCATCTCCCCATTGTATATCCAAGGCACTTTAATCAAATATTAATTGACTGTATATGTTTGGGTTAATGTTTGGATTTTCTATTCTGTTCCACTGGTCTGTGGGTCTGTTTTTGTGCCAATACCAAATTGTCTTGATTACTGTGGCTTTGTAGTAGAGCTTGAAGTCAGGGAGTGTAATTCCCCATGTTTTATTCCTCCTTCTCAGGATTGCTTTGGCTATTCGGGGTCTTTTGTGGTTCCATATGAATTTTAGAATTATTTGTTCTAGTTCATTGATGAAAGCTGTTGGTAGTTTGATAGGGATTGCATTGAATCTGTAGATTGCTTTAGGTAGTATAGCCATTTTGACAATATTGATTCTTCCTAGCCAAGAGCATGGGATGCATTTCCATTTGTTAGTGTCCTCTTTAATTTCTCTTAGGAGTGTCTTGTAGTGTTCAGAGTACAGGTCTTTCACTTCCTTCGTTAGGTTTATTCCTAGGTATTTTATTCTTTTTGATGCAATTGTGAATGGAATTGTTTTTCTGATTTCTCTTTCTGTTAGTTCATCATTAGTGTATAGGAAAGCAACAGATTTCTGTGTGTTAATTTTGTATCCTGCAACTTTGCTGAATTCAGATATTAGTTCTAGTAGTTTTGGAATGGAATCTTTAGGGTTTTTTATGTACAGTATCATGTCATCTGCAAATAGTGACAATTTGACTTCTTCTTTACCAATCTGGATGCCTTGTATGTCTTTGTTTTGTCTGATTGCTGTGGCTAGGACCTCCAGTACTATGTTGAATAACAGTGGAGAGAGTGGGCATCCCTGTCTTGTTCCCGATCTTAGATGAAAAGCTTTCAGCGTCTCGCCGTTAAGTATGATGTTAGCTGTGGGTTTGTCATATATAGCCTTTATGATGTTGAGGTACTTGCCCTCTATACCCATTTTGTTGAGAGTTTTAATCAGGAATGGATGCTGAATTTTGTCAAATGCTTTTTCAGCATCTATGGAGATGATCATGTGGTTTTTGTTCTTCTTTTTGTTGATGTGGTGGATGATGTTGATGGATTTTCGAATGTTGTACCATCCTTGCATCCCTGGGATGAATCCCACTTGATCATGGTGTATGATCCTCTTCATGTATTTTTGAATTCGATTTGCTAATATTTTGTTGAGTATTTTTGCATCTACGTTCATCAGGGATATTGGTCTGTAATTTTCTTTTTTGGTGAGGTCTTTGCCCAGTTTTGGTATTAGAGTGATGCTGGCTTCATAGAATGAGTTTGGAAGTATTGCCTCCTCTTCTATTTTTTGGAAAACTTTAAGGAGAATCGGTGTTATTTCTTCTCTATATTTCTGGTAGAATTCAGAGGTGAATCCATCAGGCCCAGGGGTTTTGTTCTTGGGTAGTTTTTTGATTACCAATTCTATTTCGTCACTGGTGATTGGTCTCTTTAGTTTTTCTGTTTCTTGCTTGGTCAGTCTTGGAAGGTTGTATTTTTCTAAGAAGTTGTCCATTTC
>JAVSCE010016404.1:0-32080 GCA_032199065.1 Smutsia gigantea | reverse complement strand
AATCACTCTTGTGCATGCCGTTTATTGTTATCTGATTGTGTGATGTAAGAATCACTCTTTGGTATTATACCATGGAGCGAAACCGCCTCGTCATACAGTTTGTAAATGTTCCACTTTAGACAGTAAAGCAACTTTTCAAAGTGGTTGTACCGATTTACACTCCCACCAGCCATGTGGTAGAGATTCTTTCTTTAGACCAGATTATCTCTCCAACGTTGGGTACTGTGAGATCTTTTGATTTTTGCCAACTGAGAGGATGTAAAATAGTGTCACAGTGGAACTCGATTTGTGGTGTGCTGACCACTGAGAATGCTGGATATTTCTTCGTATGTATGCTGGCCACACGTATTTTCCTTTCTGTGAAATGCCTGCTTGTGTCCTTTGCATATTCCCCTTGGGTTGTTTGTGGTCTAAGTCTTGTTGCTGCCTGAAATGGAAATTCCAGGGGAAACCCTTTTAAATGTAACTCATTTTTTACCCGCACAGAGACAGGGCTGCTGGGACACACAGAACTGTAAGCGGTTGGTTTCTAAAGAGTTCAGCAGAAGTCTGAGCATGAAATCCTACGCTGCCAAAGATATCAGAAGGTTGAATGGGGCTGGTGGGGGGATGGAAGGCTAAACCGCTATGTCAACCTCTTCCCCTTTCCGGCCTCCCCACCTCCAGCAGAAGCAAATCCCCAGTGCCCCGTGCCAGGTGCTTCCCTGCACTTTCCAGAGCACCCTGCCAGGAGCCCTCAGCACCTAACTGTTCGGTGTCGCTTCCGGTGCAATCAGAACGGCAAGTTCAGAGTTCTACCCAAGTCTTTTGGCAACCAAAACAATCACTTGGGTCCTGCTCTGCAGCCATTAGGCAATGCATTTCCAGAGGTTTCTGAGTGGTGAGGTGAACAACATACACAGACATAAATTTTCCACTTCAGACATAGGAAACTGCAGTCCAGTTCTTTAAAGAAAATAGACCGAAATTCCAGAGGAGATAAGTAAATAGGAAGCACAGAGCTCACTGATCCCAGAATTGACTACTTGCTGCTTTTCTCTAGACCGGCCACTTTACACCTCACAGATCACCCCCACATCCCTCCATGGGGTGCGGCTTTTCCGTGCTTCCAGGAGCCGTGCAGCCTCCCCCAGTGCAGCCCTTGTTTGGACCTGAAGGGACCACTCCCGCCCTTCCCAAGATCCCCTGCTTTAGTCCTGTCCACCAGCTGTCATCTTTCTTTCCTCATCAATCTGTTTCTTCCCTGTGACCTGGGAGGTCTTTCTCCCTATCTCAGGCCTACAGACTCCCATTCTTATGCCCCACCCCTCCGGTTTTGTCAACACCTGACACTGGCCTCTCTTCTCTGGCCAAAGGCGAGATGAGGTCGGGGTGACTTGCCCTTGACTTTGTCCGTGTGCACGGGTCAAAGACGCAAGAGGGACATGAACCACCAAAGCGAAGGTGAGGCTGGAATTGACAGTGAAGTTTGGTTCCCCTAACTTTAAATGGAAATCCTAAAAGAACAGGCTTTGAGTAGTGGTGTGTGTGTGTGTGTGTGTGTGTGTGGTGTGTGTAGGTGGGTGTGTATACATTTTTTCTTGTGGTAGAATATACATATTTGCCATCTTAACTATTTTTAAGTGTGCAGGTCCATGGCACTAAGCACATTCACAATTGTACAACCATCACCATCATCCATCTCCAGAACTCTTTCATCATCCCAACCTGAACCTACGGGCCCATTAAACAATTCCTAATTCTCCCCTCCCTTCAGCTGCCGGCAACCACTTCCTGTCTCTATGAAACTGACTACACTAGCTGCCTCCCTCTAAGTGGAATCATACAATGTCTGTCCTTTTGTGTCTGGATTATTTCACTTAGCAAAATGTTCCCCAGGTTCATCTGTGCTGTACCATGTATCAGGATTTCATTTCTTTTTAAGGCTGAACGATGTCCATTGTGCCTATATACCACATTCTGTTTATCCAGCCATCTGTTGATGGACATTTGGGTTGTTTCCACTCTTCGCCTCTTGTGAACAATGCTGCTACAAACCAGGGTATACAAGGATCTGTTGGATGAGCAGTGTTTTTAAACATTTAAAATTTTGTTTTCCTCCAGTGCACAAACTACCCTGTACCTATCTGAAAAGAGAGTAAAAACTGGCCAGTGGGCTAGGTCACCCCCTTCCAAGGAGATCAGTTCTGAGATAGGAGCCAAGGTCTGTGCATTCTCTGGTTTCTGTACAGTTGTCATCATGCTTAGCATCTGGGGTACATCCAATCAACATGGACCGCTGGGGTTGCAGGCAAACATGTCACACAGCTGCCTGCCAAGGCTAGACCTCACAAAGGGCCAACGAGGCCCAGGTTATCTGTTCCTCCATGGCCCCACCTTAGCAAAGCGTTACTTAACCCTCATTTTGATCAGCCAAGTATTTTATAATCATTTGCTAATAAATGTTTTCCATCTCAACAGCCATCACCCACTATGTGGAAATGGCTTATTTGGATAGGGAGGGAACTAGTTTCACATAGAGTTCATATGCAAATATGGGTGCAACCATTGAGACCAGACTTGCTTGGCTCTTGGGAAATAATGTTTCCATTTAGCTAAGCGTTAAGTATTAAGTTTGCTGTTCTGTTAGTGAAGCCACAGTCCTAAGGCTGGCATGTAGCCCACTGACCATAATCATGGTAAGAGCCCCCCGTCCGAAAGGATGGCATAAAGAGCCATGAGCCTGCACTGACTCCTCCCTGCACCTTCCCCAATCCTCCTTAGGTCTCAGAGCTCGAGTGAGAAGAGGACACTGAGGTGAGGGGCATAATCCCCAAGAAGGTGATATAACTACTGAGCGGACCCACCACAATGACCTCATAATACCATCCTAGCATTCAGTAATGCCAACATATGGGGCTTTCAAACTGGAGTTCTCACAGCCTTCTACTGATCCTTGGCATGTGGGATTGTACAGTTTTAAATTTCATTTTCTAAAATAAGAATATGTTATATCTTAAATGAAACAAATGTAACATTTTATTTCAATCATTTCAACATACAAACCACTTGCAATGGTGGTCATATTAATTTTTATGCCATATAACCAGTTGACCCTGAACAATGTGGTGTTACAGGTACTGACCTCCCATACAGTCGAAAATCCACATAAAACTTTTGACTCCCCAAAAACTTAAGTGCTAATGGCCTACTGTTGATGTTTGGTAGTAATGATAAAATAGACTAGTATCTATATATATTTTATGCATTCATGATATATCTAACTTTTTCTTAATTTTTTAATATTTCTAGGCTACAGGGTACATCTGTGAGTTTTTTCATATCATTGAAGATCTCCAAAATATTTTACAATATATTTATTTTTAAAAATTTGTGTATAAATGCACCTATACAGTTCAAACCTGTGTTGTTCAAAGGCCATCTGTATTACCTTATGCATTTCATTTTTGTAAAATATTTCACAAATTTAAGGGTTAGTTTGCACGTATTAGCTGTACTTGCACTGTTATTTTTCCATTTTTTTACCATAATATTCCCATTACACATTTCCATAATGTACACTGAAATAGTGAAATTTCTTACTAATTCTATTTACAAATCTCTGACCTAAGGAACAAGCACCTGTAGGTGCAAGCAGCTGCCAGAAAATTCACTTATACAAAAATTATGGGAGGACCTAAGCAGACACTTTTCCAAAAAAGAAATATAAATGGCCAATAGGCACATGAAAAGATGCTCCACATCACTAATCATCAGAGAAATACAGATTAAAACCACAATGAGACATCACCTCACACCAGTTACAGTGGGAACCATCCAAAAGACAAGAAACAACAAATGCTGGGGAGGATGCAAAGAAATAGAAACCCTCCTACACTGCTGGTGGGACTGCAAATTAGTTCAACCATTGTGGAAAGCAGTATGGAGGTTCCTCAAAAAACTCAAAATAGAAATACCATTTGACCCAGGAATCCCACTCCTAGGAATTTACCTGAAGAAAACAAAATCCCTGATTCAAAAAGACATATGCACCCCTATGTTTATCGCCACCCTGTTTGCAGTAGCCAAGATATGTGTCCATCAATAGATTAATGAATAAAGAAGAAGTGGCACATATACACAATAGAATATTATACCACCATGAAAAGAAAAGAAATCCTGCCATTTACAACAACATGGATGGACCTAGAGGGTATTATGCTCAGTGAAATAAGCCAGGTGGAGAAAGACAAATAAAACATGATTTCACTTATTTTTTGACTATAAAAACAAAGCAAAACAGAATGAACAAAACAACATAAGACTCACAGACACTGAGAAGTGACTAGTGGTTACCAAGGGAGAGGGGAGTGGATGGGGTAGGGGGTGGAAAGAGACTCTTGAACCATTGTGATGTACGTTTGATTAAAAAAGAAAATTATCCACAATGAGATATCACATCACACCAGTGAGGATGGCCAACATCCAAAACACAAACAACAACAAATGTTGGTGAGGATGTGGAGAAAAGGGAACCCTCCTACACTGCTGGTGGGAATGCAAATTAGTTCAACCATTGTGGAAAGCAGTATGGAGGTTCCTCAAAAAACTCAAAATAGAAATACCATTTGACCCAGGAATCCCACTCCTAGGAATTTACCCCAAGAATGCAGCAGCCCAGTTTGAAAAAGACATATGCACCCCTATGTTTATCGCAGCACTATTTACAATAGCTAAGAAATGGAAGCAACCTAAGTGTCCATCAGTAGATGAATGGATAAAGAAGATGTGGTACATACACACAATGGAATATTATTCAGCCATAAGAAGAAAACAAATCCTACCATTTGCAACAACATGGATGGAGCTAGAGGGTATTATGCTCAGTGAAATAAGCCAAGCCGAAAAAGACCAGTACCAAATGATTTCACTCATATGTGGAATATAAGAACACAGAAAAAACCTGAAGGAACAAAACAGCAGCAGACTCACAGAACCCAAGAATGGACTAACAGTTACCAAAGGGAAAGGGACTGGGGAGGATGGGTGGGAAGGGAGAGACAAGGGGGAAAAAGGGGTATTACGATTAGCAGACATAATGTTGGGGGGGCACAGGGAAGGCTGTACAACTCAGAGAAGACAAGTAGTGATTCTATAGCATCTCACTACGCTGATGGACAGTGACTGTAATGGGGTTGGTGGGGGGGACCTGATGAAGTGGGGAGTTTAATAATCATAATGTTGCACATACAATTGTAGATTAATGATACCAAAATACAAAAAAATAAAAAATAAAAATAAAGAAAATTATGACACATTTCACTATCTGAAATGGAAACCGAAAAAACAATAAAAGATAATTACTTGGTAATGGAGAATCTGCACTTTGCAATCTTAATGCCTCATTCAGTAAAAAAAAGCACATATTTTTCATTAAGCATCTATTCAATGCCTTTTACAACAGGGTCCTGAAGCTGCCAAGATGAATAAGAATCCTGCCCCAAGGAGTCTCACTGCCAAGTGATGTTTATGCACGAGTGTCTGGAAAACTTTGGTCCTTAGGCCAAATCCAGCTCACATCTTGTTTTTGTAAATAAAGTTTTACTGGAACACAGCCAATAAACAGTTGACATTGAGATGTGCTCTAAGTGTAAAATACACACCAGATTTCAAAGAGTTAGTATTAAAAAAATCTCAGTAGTTTTTACATCAATTATATAATTTCACTATATCTTTTTTACTTTTTTAAGTGTGAGTACAGGAAATTTTTTAATTTTATGGGTGACTCATATGATATTTATATGAACAGAGCCGTTCTAGACCCTTGCTATTTGTTATGAACTAAATTATGTCCCCCCTAACTGCGACCAAATCCGTATGTTGAAGCCCTAACCCTATACAGCATGACTATATTTGGAGACGAAGTCTTAAAGAACTAATTACCGTTGGTTGTATGGTCATATGTGTAGGGCCCTGATTCACTAGGAATGTTGTCTTTATAAGAAGAAGAGACACCAGAGATGCAGGCACAGAGAGAAAAGGCCATGTCAGGACACAGGAGAAGACAGCTAATACAAACCGAGGAGAGAGTTCTTACCAGAAACCAAACCTTGCTGACATGTTGCTCTTGGACTCCCAGTCTCCAGAACAGCAAGAAAACAAGTTTCTGTTGTTTAAAGCACCCAGTCCATGATATTTTGTTACGGCAGCCCTAGCAGATGAATACACTACTCAAAGCATGGTCCACAGACTGGCAGCCTCAGGGTCACCTTGGCAGAAATGTAGGACCCCAGGCCCCCCCACACACCATTGGAACCAGAAGGTGCATTTTCACAAGATCTCTCTGAGTGCTTTGAGGAGCCCGGCTCTGAAGCACAGGCCAGCTTTAAAGAAGATGGAAGACACTTGTCATAGATTTCTAAGACGGATGGGAGAAGGGATATGGGACAGGGGTGTGGTGGAGTGGAGAAGTCAAAAGACTTTGCTTGGTGGTTGCTGTCTCCCCAGATCAAACATCAGTAGTTGACGCTGGGGAAGAGCCCTAGAACTCAAGTACCCAAACCAAGGAGCGTTTTTCTTTCCGATCCTACTGAGGTAGGATCACTGCTTTTCAGAGCTAGAGGTGATCCTTCAGAAAATACCTAGTTCACACCCTTGAGGCGGACACTATGGCTGATCCGAGACCACTCAGTGGCCTTCCCATTCCCCATCTAAAGCACCTTGCCACTGTTTACCTCAATTCAGCATGCAAATTCTAACAAATAGTTACAATTCCAACATCCCCACTGGTCAGGATTTTTTTTTAATGCAGAGAAGCCAGTCCTGAGCTGGTCTTGGGAAAGGAGAGAAAATGGGCTGGATCCCATGGACCTAAGGAGTGAATGCACACTCTAATATCAACCACATGTTCTTTGCACGTCTGATAGAGATTCTGCACTTCTCACTCAAGTTTTCTATTAAAGGTTACCATATGCCATAGGAATGTTTCACCACCACGAATTGGCCATATAAGCTGAGAGCTTTAAATTACTGCACAGCCCAGAGTGAGTTAATCTATGCCTTGATTATCTGTGTGTCTGGCTATCTAAAGACATCCCTGGCATGGAGTTGTAACTCATGACTGACTTGCTAATTTGAAATATAGATGCATGCCTCCCTTCACATCCTCCTCCTTGTACACACACACATGCACACACTTAGTGGAGTTTGCAAATGGGTTGAATGTATTCTCAAGTCTGTCCTCCATTAATTCCTATAGATATATTGCTGCTGGGAGTTGGGGAATTACTACGCAGTTGAAAGTCACAGAGGGGAAGCTTGTAGAAGGGAAGAGGCGGGGGAGATGTTGGAGAGAGGCACATGAGAAGTAGGTGAGAATTAAATAGCTATTGCTTCTGATGAAAACTGTTGCTGCCTGAAAGTAAATTTTAGAGTGGGCTGACTCAGATTCAAATCTCAGCTTTGACTCTTGGTGGATGAGTAAACCTGGGCAAATCATTTTATCTCTGAGTCACAGTTTACTCACTGTAAGAATGGGAATAATAGAACTTTTCTTGGAGAATTTTTTGGAAACTCAAATGAGAAGAGGCACATGGTAGAGTCTCAGTCATTGTTGATTTTCTACCTTTCCTTCCAACTGTCCTTCTTCTGTTGAAACTGAGATCCTTTCTGCAGAGAGTACTGGCAAGATGAGGTCCTTTTCATCTGCCCAATAAAAGGAGTGATTACGGGCAGATACAATGAGATCATCTTCAGAGACATTGATTGCTTTGCTTTGATTATTTCACTGAGCTACTCAGTATTTCTCACAGTCATGAGGGAACAAAATTACTACAAGTAGTAAACAATGGAAATCTGATCAAAAATAAAAGTGGCAGAAGGAACAACAATAATACAATCATTGCTGAATATTAAAAATGCAAGCCAGTGATCTTTGTAGCTGAATGTTTCATATACTTTGAATGGATATGTCAATCAATGCTGGGCTGTTTCTGTTGACGTAAATTTAGAAGATAGCACTTGCAGAGAACTTTAGAATAAGCAGGAGTTTTTTTTTTAATCTCTATTTTTAGAATGTCCTTGGCATCAGGCCCTGTCCTGGTATAGTATGTTAAGATTTGCTCTATTATTTCAGGTGTCAAGGACATTTGGGTGAGAAATAAAGTCCCTCCTGCATGAAGGGACTGTGCTGGCTCTTGGTCAGCTCTCTGAGTGGAGCAGTCGTCCCACTGAACCAGGAGTCATGGCCAAAGCCAGAGGAGGAAGGCTGGCTTGTCAGCCCATTCCCTGGGCTTCAAGACCTAGGAGTCAGAAGGGTCTCTCCCTGAGGAGCTGGAGACAATAAAGAACCCAGCTGAATACACACAGACCTCTTTCCATTCACTTCTGCCAACCTGTTCTCTAAATGAGTAGGAAATAAAAATAATACTATTTACTGGGTCCTTAACTACAGGCCAGAAATATGTGTTAACTCTTTGAACTCTCCAAAAAAAATCCTATGGGGCAGGAAATATTGTGTCTGTTACACAGGTTAAAAATGGAAACTCACCGCAGTTAATTAACTTGCCCAAGTTCATCCAGCCGCAAACAGTGAGCTGGAAATTGAGTTCAACTTTGGCAAGGTGATGCGGCTTCCCAGGTTGGAGGCATTTCCTCAGCAACTCAGAGTTCAGTTATGACTGTTTCACAAATTTCTTATATTCCCCTGTTATCTAATTTTCCTTCAGATAAGAAAACATCCAGGATGCTTTTCAATATAGCTTCAACACCTTCTAAATGAGAAATGACTACTCTCTTTAAGCTAAAAAACTTTGGTGGTATCATTCCATTTTATAAAAATTCTTGCATTTTTTTCTTAATACCTACATTTCGTCCTTTTTCTTTCACTTCTCTAATCTCACACTGCTGCTGCATTGGCCACCATCTGCTATAAATTATTTCAATTGTTTGAATGTCCATAGAGGGTTATTCTGAATCAGGCACTGTGTTCTTCCCTGGAAAGACAAATACTAATAAGTTCCCACCTTCAAGATGCTCCCAGTCTAGTGGGGATGACAGTCATGCAAACAGACCATTCAGTGGAGTTTTATACACTTGTGGCCAATATTATACACTTTTATGCACTTGCAAAGCTAGAGAAACACAGAAGTTCCAGCAATGACATCAGCTTGGGAGCCTTGGTGTGGGGTTAACATTTCGGTTGGTTTATAATGGTTGAAGCGGTAATGACCAGGTATCAAGGTGTGGAGCAAGCATTTTGGTAGGAGCGACAGTGAGGAGGCATGATAGGGCCCGGAGTATGCTGGGAATCGTCTGTGTGACTTCAGGGGAGCAGAGGTGCACAGGCGATGCACAGGAGTTAGATGAAGTCCAGGCCAGGTGCGGCAGGCGTTGTGTTCCTCCTTGCTCCAAAGTCTAGACTCTGTGCTGTCGGGGAGGAGGTGCCATAAAGGTTTTACAAGGGGAGTAACGCTATGAGATTCTTCCTTTAGGAAGATCCCCTGGCAGTGGTGAGAGCTATTGCCAAGAAGAGAGAGACCAAGGAGTCTGATGACATGGTTATGCAATGATCCAGATGTAACACAGGCTGGAGTAAAAGGAACGGAGATAGGGGCCGTATTTGAAGACATTTCTGAGTCAGCATTACAGGATTTGGGGGGTCCTGAGTGGGAAGGATTTGGGAGCTGAGTTCAGACTAACTGATGTGTCTCACTTGGGGAGTCTGGGGAGTGGTGACAGTATTAGCCAAGTTGAGAACCACTGTTTTAAGAGGTAGGAAAAGACTGAAAAAAAAGAAGACAGAATTCTCAGAAACACCACAACAATCAAGAAGAATGGCCCAAGTGTCCATTAATAGGTTATTGATCAAGTTAATGATGTGATTCAAAACTCAACCTCAGGTTCCAGGAAAGATGGGATAAGCACACTCCAGCTTGTCTCTCCCACTGAAAGTAGCTATAAACCTGGGCAACTTGAGGACTCTGTAAAGTAAATAGTAGCAGATGGGCTGGGAAGGAAGATCAGAGTTCAAAATATCTCTGAAACAACAATGTGTTTACCATATTGTTAGCTTTGGTGTTACCCAATGTAAGTTTAAAGTGGCCTAAAACTGGAAGTGGGCTCCAGGAGAAACCCTCTGGTTCTTGTTCAAAGAGCAGGAAGGGGATCTCCTAATGCTCAAAGAAAATGAGAGAAAGCCCATTTTCTTTTTTGTTTTTCTTCTGGCTGAAGGACTGAAAGACCTCTGGAACCAGAAAGTCCTGGAGACATTGTAGGGAGGAAACAGTTTGGGAAAGTGATCTGATAAGGTTATTTATAAATCCCAGGCTCACCCTAAGTGGTATGTGTGTGAATCTGACCCTAAACAATATACCAAAGCTTTGAGATGGAACTATAAGCTGATAGACCACCACCTACATCCCTCAATGGCCACCAGGTGGCAAACATGCAAGACAGATCTGAAGAGCATTGCACGGCTTTTAAAGTGGGACTGACACAAAACCACAACCCTCCAGAAGGCTGTTTGGAATTTGCAGCCTGAACCCAAATGGGGTCAATTGCTTACTAAAGTAAAAAAAGAAAGTCAACATTTTGCAACATCTAAATAAGAGGCCCATAATATTCAAATGTCCGGAATACAATACAAAAATCATTCATCGTATGAAGAACCAAGAAAATCCCAACTTGCACTCAGATGACACTGATGTTGGAACTACCTAACAAAGACTTTAAAGAGGCTATTGTAAAAATGATCAAACAAGTAAGCACAAACTTTCTTGAAATAAATGGAAGGCAGACAATCCCAACAAAGAAAGAAAATACATAGAAAAATCAAATAAAAGTTTTAGAACTGAAGAATATAATAACCGAAATTTTAAAACTCAATGGCAGAATGGAGATGACACATTCAGTGAATGTGAAGGTAGATTAACAGACATTCTTTAATCTAAACAACAGAAAGAACAAAGATTTGGGGGGAAATGAACAAGCCTCAGCACCATGTGGGACTTGTATCATTGGAGTCCCAAAAATGGAGTGGAAAGACTACAATGCAGAAGAAATAATGACTAAAAACATCCCAAACTTAGCAAAAATATAAAACCTACCAATCTGAGAGGCTCAGCAAATCATACACAGGATAAACCAAAAAAAAAAAAAAAAAAAAATCCATGCCCAGAAACATTATAATCAAAATACTTAAAACTAAAGACAAAAATGGAATTTCCCAGGCAACCAGAGGACAGTGACATATTGTTTATAGGGAATAATGACTCAACTGCAGACATCATGTTAGAAATCATGAGGCCAAGAGGAAGCAGAACAGCATTTTCAAAATACAGAAAGGAAAGGACCATCAACCCAGAATTCTATATCCAGCAAAAATATATTTCAGTAATGCAGATAAAATAAAGATCTCAGAACAAAGAAAATAGAATTTGTTGCCAGCAGGCCTGCTCTAAAACTATACTTTTCAAACAGCAGGGCAATTATGCCAGACAAAACTTGGAACAACAGGAAAGCAGAAAGAATAAAAGAAATAGTGAAATATGGATATATATTTTTTTTATCTCAAGTTCTTTAAACTCTGCTTGGTAGTTGAAAACCAAAAGCATAAATAATATTGTTTGATACATGTATGTAGGTATAATACATAAGACACCTACAAAATGGAGAAAAGGCCCTATGTGGGGGTAAGGTTTCCACATCACAGATTAGCAGTACTACAGATTAATAATAGCCAGGGGTTAGGGAGTAAAATGGGAAGAGGAAGCTGTGGCTGTGAGAGTGACACACAAGATCTTTGTGACAGAGCAGTTTTGTACCATGACTGTGGTGGTGGTCACATGAAACTACATACGACATTTCTCTTTTTTAATGAATTAATTTTTTATGATAAAAAGTTTCAAATATAAAAAATATACTATGAATATCCAAAATGAACACCCAAATATTTATCTCAGATTCAAAAGCCTTCAAGATATTGCCAATAAGATATGATAATATTTCACAGTCCTAAATATAAACACGTGCACACGTGCATGTAAACCTGTTGAAATATGAATTAAGTCAATGGCTTATATCAATGTCAAATTTCTGGTGGTGATTATACTGTAGTTTGAAGTAAATTATCATGAAAAGGTAAGGATGTACTTTATAATGCCTACAGCCACAGAAAATATTACATAGGGTAAAACACAAACACACAATAAAGAAAATAGAATACTAAAAAGATTCAAATAAACCAAAACAAAGCATGAGATGGGAAACAGAGGAACAAAAAACAGAGGGAACAAACAGAAAATAAAATGGTAGATTTAAATCCAAACACACAAATAATTACATTAAATACAAATAATCTAAACAAATCAATTGAAAGAGATTGGCAGAATTGATTTTTTAAATGACCAAGTTATGTGATGTTTTATAAGAAACACACTTAAAACAAAATGGTTTAAGAAGGTTGAAGGTAAAAGGATGTAGCATTTATCCCAAAGAAATAAAAACTTACGTCCACACAAAAGCCTGTATGTGGATGGTTATAGCAGCATCATTCATAATAGCCCAAAACTGGAAACAATCCAAATATCACTGCACCAGTAAATGGTTGAAAAACTATGGTACAACCAGGCCTTGGAATACTACTCAGCAAATAAAAATAATACACTATTGACACACATAAAACTTGGATAGATCTCAAAGGAATGATACTGAGAGAAAAATCCAGTTTCTAAAGGTTATATATTATATGAATCCACTTAAATAGCACTCTTGAAATGACAAAATTATACAGATAGAGACAGACTAGTAATATACAGGAGTTAGGGAGTGAAACAGGAGGAGATAGCTGTGACTGTAAGAGCAACACACAGGATCTTTGTAATGGAGAAGCTTTGTATCTTGATTGTGGTGGTGGTCACATGAACCAACCTATGATAAAATTTCAGATAATAAAATACAAACCTATACACACAAGTGCATGTAAACTTGGTAAAATCAGAATAAGGTCAATGGATTATATCAAAGTCAATTTTCTGGTTGTGATTGACTGTAGTTGCAAGATTGCCCTGGCAGGCACCGGTCCACTCACCTGCTGCCCCCACATCATGCCAGGACAGCCAGAGGGCAGCTCCACCTACAGCAGCTACAGGGTTGTAACTCAGAGGCTCCTCCCTGCCCACTCAGCCCACTGACCTTTGCAGTGGAGGCAGCCGGGAAGCAGGAAAGAGCTCTTTTCTCCCAGCAGGCACTGGCACACATGCCTGTAAGCCCCACCATTGCTCCGGGTGCTGGGAGCTCCAGAGAGTAGACCTTTGGGAACTAAGGGCGCCGGATACACAAAGTTATCATTCCATAGTAATCATTAGAAATATGAAACAGCAAAAGAATCTACTACAACCACAATCCCTCAAACACCAGAAAGAGGGCTAAGTGAAACTGAAATCACCAATCTTCTTGATAAAGATTTCAAAATAAGTGTCATAAACATGCTCATAGAGCTACAGAAAAATATTCAAGATCTCAGGGAGGACTTCAAGAAAGAGAGAAAAACTGAAAAATACAGTATCTGAAATGAAACATACAATGGAGGGATTTAAAAGCAGATTAGATAACGTAGAGGAGATGGTAAATGAAACAAATTAGCAAACAGAAAAACAAAGAAGCTGAAGCACAGAGAGAAAAAAGGATCTCTAGGAATTAAAGAATAATAAGAGAACTGTGCAACCAATCCAAATGGAACTATATTTGCATTATAATGCAAAAGAAGAAGAGAGAGGAAAAGGGATAGAAAGCATCTTTGAGAAAATAATTGCTGAAAACATCCCCAGTCTGGGGAAGGAAATAGTCTTGCAGGCCATGGAAGTGCACAGATCTCCCAACACAAGGGACCCTAGGAAGACAACACCAAGACATAATAATTTAAATAGCAAAGATCAAAGACAAGGACAGAGTATTAAAAACAGCCAGAAAGAGAAAAAAGATCACATACAAAGGAAAACCCTTCCGGCTATCAGACTTCTGAGAAGAAACCTTACAGGTCAGAAGGGAGTGGTATGACATATTTAATGCAATAAAACAGAAGGCCCGCCAACCAAGAATACTCTAACCGGCAAGATTATCTTTTAAATTTGAACCAGGGATTAAACAATTTCCCGATGAGCAAAAGTTGAGGGAATTTACCTCACACAAACCATCTCTACAGTGTATTTTAAAGGGACTGCTCTAGATGGACGTGCTCCTAAGGCTAAATAGCTGTCACCAGAGAAAATAAAACATAGTAAAGGAAGTAGACCAATTAATTATTAAGCAAATTCAAAATCAAATCAGCTACCCAATAAAGTCATTAAAGGGACACACAAAGAGTACAGAATATGACACCTAATATGTAGTGGAGGAAGAAGAAAAATAATGGAGAAAAAAAAAGAACCTTTAGATTGTATTTGAAACAGTATTAAAAAAGAGTTCAGCTGGATTGTTAGATAGTAAAGAAGCTGCACTTGACCTTTTGGTAACCATGAATCTAAGCCTGCAATGGCAATAAGTACATATCTATTGATAATCACCCTAAATGTAAATGGACTGAATGTACCAATCAAAAGACACAGAGTCACTGAATGGATTAAAAAACAAGACCCATCTATATGTTGCCTACAAGAGACTCACTTCAAATCCAAAGACATACACAGACTAAAAGTGAAGGGATAGAAAAAGATATTTCATGCAAATAATAGGGAGAAAAAAGCAGGAGTTGCAGTACTTGTATCAGACAAAATAGAGTTCAAGATGAAGAAAGTCACAAGAGACAAAAAGGACATTCCATAATGATAAAGGGGTCAGTCCAACAAGAGGATATAACCATTATAAATATCTATGCACCCAATATAGGAGCATCTAATATGTGAAACAAATACTAACAGAATGAAAGGGGGAAATAGAATGCAATGCATTCATTTTAAGAGACTTCAATACACCACTCACTTCAAAGGACAGATCAACCAGACAGAAAATAAGCAAGGAGACAGAGGCACAGAACAATACATTAGAACAGATGGACCTAATAGACATCTACAGAACATGCCACCCAAAAGCAGAAGAATACACATTCATCTCAAGTGCACATGGAACATTTTTAAGAATAGATCATACATTAGGCCACAAAAAGAGCCTCAGTAAATTCAGAAGGATTGAAATTGTACCAACCAGCTTCTCAGACCACAAAGATATGAAACTAGAAATAAATTATACAACAAACCCAAAAAGCCCACTGTGGGTAAAATTGTAATATTTCCAGAATATCTTGCCTGGCTTTAGTACATCTGCATATCAACAGGCGCTCAAGGGTGGAGAGAGTATGGCTTTAGTGCATTTGCATCATTCCTCAGGGGTGGAGAGAAGTTTCTCTCCATATCAGTGGGTAATTACCTGGGCAAGGGAGGGTGTATCTGTACCTGAGGTGAGGGGAGGGCCGGTTTTGCTTCTGCCAGAGCAGGAAAGAGAGAAGGGCCCAGACTGCAGTTTGTAAGCAATAAACGGATTTTAAACTTTATTTCTCCCTTTGACTGATTTCGGTTATTAGAGGTATTTTGCCCAGGGATTTCCTCTCCCCAGATTTACACCCACAAACACATGGAGGCTTAACAACATGCTTCTAAATAATCAATGGATCAATGACCAAATAAAAATAGAGTTCAAGCAATATATGGAGACAAATGAAAACAACAACTCAACACCCCAAATTCTGCAGGATGCAGCGAAGGCAGTACTAAGAGGAATGCATATTGCAGTACAGGTTTACCTCATGAAAGAAGAACAATTCCAAATGAACAGTCTAAACTCATAATTAATGAAACTAGAAAAAGAACAAATGAGGCCCAAAGTCAGTAGAAGGAGGGACATAATAAAGATTAGAGCAGAAATAAATAAAATCGAGAAGGATAAAAGAACAGAAAGAATCAAATGAAAGCAAGAGCTGGTTCTTCAAGAAAATAAACAAAATAGATAAACCTGTACCCAGACATATCAAGAAAAAAAGAGTGTACACACATAAACAGATTCAGAAATGAGAAAGGAAAAATCACTATGGACAATACAGAAATGCAAAAATTATTAGAGAATACTATGAAAATTTATATGCTAACAAATTGGATAACCTAGGAGAAATGGACAACTTTCTAGAAAAATATAACCTTCCAAGGCTGACCCACGAAGAAACAGAAAATCTAAACAGACAAATTACCAGCAATGAAAATGAATTGATAATCAAAAGACTACCTAAGAACAAAACCCTGAACCAGATGGCTTCACTGCTGAATTTTATCAAACATTTAGTGAGGACCTAATACCCATCCTCCTTAAAGTTTTCCAAAAAGTAGAAGAGGAGGGAATACTTCCAAACTCATTCTATGACGCTAGCATCACTCTAAAACCAAAACCAGGCAAAGACACCACAAAAAAAAAAAAGGAAATTACAGACCAATATCTCTGGTGAATATAGATGTAAAAATACTCAACAAAATATTAGCAAGCCAAATTCAAAAATACATCAAACAGATCACCCATCATGATCAAGTGGGATTTATTCCAGGGATGCAAGAACAGTACAATATTTGAAAATCCATTAACACTATACACCACATCAACAAAAAGGACAAAAACCACATGATCATCTCCATAGATGCTGAAAAAGCACTATACAAAATTCAACATCCATTCATGATAAAAACTTTCAACAAAATGAGTATAGAGGGCAAGTACCTCAACATAATAAAGGCCATATGTGACCAACCCACAGCCAATATCATGTTTAACAGTGAGAAGCTGAAAGCTTTTCCTTTAAGGTCAGGAACAAGACAAGGATGCCCACTCTCCCCACTTTTACTCAATATAGTACTGGAGGTCCTAGCCACAGTAATCAGAAAACACAAAGAAATAAAAGGTATCCAGATTGGTAATGAAGAAGTTAAACTGTCAGTTTTGCAGATGACATGATATTGTATGTAAAACATCCTAAAGAATCCACCCCAAAACTACTAGAACTAATAACTGAATTCAGCAAAATTGCAGTACACAAAATCAATTACAGAAATCTGTCACATTCCTATATAATAATGATGAACTAGCAGAAAGAGAAATCAGGAAAACAATTCCATTCACAAATGTATCAAAAAGAATAAAATACCTAGGAATAAACCTAACCGAGGAAGTGAAAGACCTATACCCTGAAAACTATAAGACACTCATGGAAGAAATTAAAGAAGACACCAATAAATGGAAATACATGCCATGCTCATGGATAAGAAGAATTAATATTGTCAAAATGGCCATCCTGCCTAAAGCAATCTACAGATTTAATGCAATCCCTATCAAAATACCAACAACATTCTTCAACGAACTAGAACAAATAGTTCTAAAATTCATATGGAACCACAATAGACCCCGAATAGCCAAAGCAATCCTGAGAAGGAAGAATAAAGCTGGGGGGATTATGCTCCCCAGCTCAAGCTCTACTACAAAGCCACAGTAATCAAGACAATTTGGTACTGGCACAAGGACAGACCCAGAGACCAATGGAATAGAATAGAGAGCCCAGATATAAACCCAAGCATATATGGTCAATTAATATATGATAAAGGGGCCATGGACATACAATGAGGAAATGACAGCCTCTTCAACAACTTGTGTTGGCAAAACTGGACAGCTACATGTAAGAGAATGAAACTGGATTATTGTCTAATTCCATACACAAAAGTAAAGTCAGAATGGATCAAAGACCTGAATGTAAGCCAGGGAACCATAAAACTCTTAGAAGAAAACATAGGAAAAATCTCTTGAATATAAACATGAGCAACTTTTTCCGTAACACATCTCCTCGGGCAAGGGGAAAAAAAGCGAGAATGAACTAATGGGACTACATCAACTAAAAAGCTTCTGTACAGCAAGTGTCACCATCAGTAGTACAAGACATCCTACAGTATGGGAGAATATATTCATAAATGACATATTCAATAAGAGGTTAACATCCAAAATATATAATGAACTTACACACCTCAACACCCAAAAAGCAAATAACCTGATTAAAAATGGGCAAAGGATCTGAATAGACACTTCTCCGAAGAAAAATTCAGATGGCCAACAGGCACAGAAAAGATGCTCTACATTGCTAATTATCAGGGAAATGCAAATTAAAATCACAATGAGGTATCACCTACTACCATTTAGGCCAACATCCAAAAGACAAAGAACAACAAATGCTGGCGAGGATGTAGATAAAGGGAACTCTCCTACACTGTTGGTGGGAATGTAAATTAATTCAACCATTGTGGAAAGCAATATGGAGTTTCCTCAAAAAACTAAAAATAGAAATACCATTTGACCCAGGAATTCCACTCCTAGGAATTTACCCAAAGAAAACAAGATCCCAGATTCAAAAAGACATATGCACCCCTATGTTTACCACAGCACTATTTACATTAGCCAAGACATGGAATCAATCTAAGTGTCCATCAGTAGATGAATGGATAAAGAAGATGTGGTACATATACACAATGGAATATTATTCAGCCACAAGAAGAGAACAAATCCTACCATTTGCAACAACATGGATGGAGCTAGAGGGTATTATGCTCAGTGTAATAAGCCAGGCAGAGAAAGACAAGTACCAAATGATTTCACTCATTTGTGGAGTATAACAACAAAGCAAAACTGAAGGAACAAAACAGTAGCAGACTCACAGACTCTAATAAGACTAGCAGTTACCAAAGGGCAGGGGATGGAGAGGGTGAGTGGGGAGGGAGAGAGAGGGGGATTGAGGGGCATTATGATCAGCACACATAAAATAGGTGGGTCACAGAGAGGACAAGTAGTGACTCTGTGGCATCTCACTGCACTGATGGGCAGTGACTGCCATGGGGTGTGGGGGGGCTTGATAATATGGGTGAATGTAGTAATCTCAGGGGTGCTCATGTGAAACCTTCATAAGATTGTATATCAATGATACCTTAATAAAAAAATACTGCATACCAAAATTTGTGGGATGCAACTAAGCAATGCTTAAAGGGAAATTTATAGTATTAAATGCTTGTATTAAATAAACTATGTCACATCTAAACTATGGAATATCATCCAGGCACTAAAAAATTGAAAAGATGGAAAAGACTCTAGGAAGTATTAGGTGTAAAACAGTAAAAAATTATATATAACATGCTACTCTTGGTGGGAAAAGAAGGGAAATCAGAATAACTCACATCTGCTTGTTTCTACTTAATGAAACACTGGTAGGATACACAATGAACTAATTAATTATCTATACAGGAGGAGGAAATGGTGCAGATAGGGCAGAGATAAGAATAAGATTTTTCCGTGTACACCTTGTTCATTACTTTCCTTATTTTTAATTGAGGTGAAATTCACGTAAGTAAAATTAACCATTTTAAAATGTACAATTCAGTGGCATTTAGTACATTTACAATGTTGTGCAAACCACTGCATTTATCAAGTTCCAAAACATTTCATTACCCCAAAAGAAAACCCTGTACCCATTAAGCAGTCACTCCCCATTCCCCTTTTCCCCCAGACTCTGGTAATCACCAGTATACTTCAATCTGTTTTGATATTTCATATAAATGGAATAAGACAATATTTGGTTTTTGTGTCTATCTTCTTTCATTTAGCATAACATCTTCATGGTTCATCTACATTGTAACATGTATCACTACTTCACTCCTTTTTATGACTGAATAGTATTCTATTGTACATATATATCACATTTTGTTTATCAATTCGTCTGCTGATGGGCCTGTTTCCTATTGTGAATAATGCTATTATGGACATTCATGTACAAGGATCTGTCTGAATCCTGGCTCTCAATTCTTTGGGTATATATTTAAGAATAGAATTGCTGGGTCATCTAGCAATTCTATGCTTAACTTTTTGGGAAAACACCAAACTATTGTTTTCCACAGTTGTTCAAAGTTACATTCCCACAACAATGTACTAGGGTTCCAATTTCTCCACATTCTCAACAGCGCTTGTTCTCTTCTGTATTTTTTTTATTATAGCCTTCCTAGTGGGTATAAAATGGTATTTGATTTTGTTTTTTGATTTGCATTTCCCTTATGACTAATAATGTGGAGGTTATTTTCATGTGCTTATTACTCATATGTGTATCTACTTCAGTATTGTTTTCTTTTTGTGAATCCTATGAATATATTACCTATTTGAAAAAAAAAATCAGTTTTAAAAGAAAAAAGCTCTTGGACATAAACATGAGCGACTTCTTCATGAACATATCTCCCCGGGCAAGGCAAACAAAAGCAAAAATGAACAAGTGGGACTATATCAAGCTGAAAAGCTTCTGTACAGCAAAGGACACCATCAGTAGAACAAAAAGACTTCCTACAGTATGGGAGAATATATTCATAAATGACGTATCCGATAAGGGGTTGATATCCAAAATATATAAAGAACTCACGCACCTCAACAAACAAAAAGCAAATAATCCAATTAAGAAATGGGCAGAGGACCTGAATAGACACTTCTCCAAAGAAGAAATTCAGATGGCCAACAGGCACATGAAAAGATGCTCCACATCGCTAATCATCAGAGAAATGCAGATTAAAACCACAATGAGATATCACCTCACACCAGTGAGGATGGCCAACATCCAAAACACAAACAACAACAAATGTTGGCGAGGATGTGGAGAAAAGGGAACCCTCCTACACTGCTGGTGGGACTGCAAATTAGTTCAACCATTGTGGAAAGCAGTATGGAGGTTCCTCAAAAAGCTCAAAATAGAAATACCATTTGACCCAGGAATTCCACTCCTAGGAATTTACCCTAAGAATGCAGCAGCCCAATTTGAAAAAGACAGATGCACCCCTATGTTTATCGCAGCACTATTTACAATAGCCAAGAAATGGAAGCAACCTAAGTGTCCATCAGTAGATGACTGGATAAAGAAGATGTGGTACATATACACAATGGAATATTATTCAGCCTTAAGAAGAAAACAAATCCTACCATTTGCAACAACATGGATGGAGCTAGAGGGTATTATGCTCAGTGAAATAAGCCAAGCC
The DNA here is from genome assembly GCA_032199065.1 of Smutsia gigantea. NCBI lineage: Eukaryota > Metazoa > Chordata > Mammalia > Pholidota > Manidae > Smutsia > Smutsia gigantea. The sequence goes on along the minus strand of JAVSCE010016404.1, from coordinate 11,024 downwards.
GAAAAAGACAAGTATCAAATGATTTCACTCATATGTGGAGTATAAGAACTAAGAAAAAAAACTGAAGGAACAAAACAGCAGCAGACTCACAGAACCCAAGAACGGACTAATAGTTACCAAAGGGAAAGGGACTGGGGAGGATGGGTGGGAAGGGAGGGGCAAGGGGGAAGAAGGGACATTACGATTAGCAGATGTAATGCTGGGGGGGCTCGGGGAGGGCAGTACAACTCAGAGAGGACAAGTAGTGACTCTATGGCATCTCATTACGCTGATGGACAGTGACTGTAATGGGGTTGGGGAGGGGACCTGATGAAGGGGTAGTGTAATCACCATAATATTACTCATTTAATTGTAGGTTAATGATATCAAAATAAACTTAAAAAAATAAATAAAAATAAATAAATAATAAAAATAAAATAAAAGGAAAAAGAGTAAAGATCAGGCAGAAGAAGAGAAACTAGACCACTATGGTAGATAGAATAATGGCCCCCAAATATGTCCATATTTTAATTCCTGAAACCTGTGAATATATTACCATACCTGGCAAAAGGGAGTTTGCAGATGTGATTAGGCTAAGGATCTTGAAATGGGGATATTATGCTGGATTATTGGGGTGGATGTATATAATGACAGGGACATGTCTTGCCCAAGGGTTTCAGCCCAGAAAAGTTCACTATGGATTCAGTGAGACCAAGAAATGACAACAGAACATTCCGAGGGTAAAAGGGTTTATACCTGGCTTTATTCTCATGGTAGTTGGTCAGTCAAAACAATCATGTCTGCATCCAGCAGTCTGCAAGTCCATAATCCACCTGTCTCTGCCTCCACCCAGAACATTGGTGTGTTGTTTATATAGTGACTCAGTCAATAAAAGTTCATTGCCTACAGGTGTGGAAGCATTAGCTTGGCAGTAGGCCAGTTGCATTATCAAGTAATTTAGGGTCAGGTGAGGATCCTGGCCATAGGAACTTCCATTTTCCCCACAGACCTTATGAGAGGGAGGCAGGAGGTCAGATAAAAAAGGAGAGGTGATGGAAACAGAGGTCAGAGAGAGTGAGACAGAGACAGAAAGACTTGATACTGCTACACTGAGGTCCTTGAAGATAGAGGAAGGGACCATGATCCCAGGAATGCAGGTAGCTTCTAGACATAGGAAACATCTCCCTAGAGCCTTAGAAGGAATGCAGCCCTGCTAACACATTGATTTTAAGACTCCAACTTCCAGAATTATAATTAATGTGTATTGTTTTTAAGCCACTGAGTTTGTGGTAATTTGTTACAGCAACAATAGGAAATGAATACTTCCACAAATGTCCTGCTCCCCCCAGAACAAAGTAGTGACTAAACCTCCTCATTAATGCTTCACTCAGGAAACGCAGTTGAGTCTCCATGTCTTCTAAATCCCTGAAGGGAACAAATGAACCACAGAGAGCAACGATGCATTCATTGCCCCAGGAGGTGTAAAGATGTCAGTGGCAAAGCAACCCAAGATGTGTCTCCTACACACCTCCAGGGGGATAATGAGCTCTAAGTCTTGTTAGATAAATGTACATGACAGGAAGAACTTGAAAGTCCTGTAAAAAATGTACAAATCACTACCCTTCCCAGAGACTGAGCAAGACCTGTAGAAACCAAAGCCAATGGACTTCTTTTATATCCCCACTGCCAGTGTAATTACCTTCACATGGCAGAAGTTTAAAAGCTGCCCTCCATTCCACTGCACCTCCCCACCTTTTCCCAGAGCTCAGCTGTAACTGGCAGCCCCTGCCCATCCACACGTCATTCATCAGCTGAAATGTCTGCATGTGGTTTTGCTTCATGTCCATCTCCTTCAAAGTCCCAAATGTGCTTCACATCTAATGTGTATAATATGTTTATTTCACGGAGTTGGCCCACAGAGGTAACCCCACGTGATAAAAGACCCAATAGCAGGCTGGGTGGCAGGTCCAAAGAGTTGACAGCCTATAAATTTTTTCCAGGTCTTTCTACTTCAGATGGATGAGGATACCACCATCATTATCACCACCCTCGTAGAAAAGAGTTTTGGACCTAGGCCAGCTATGACATAAAAATCCACTTAAAATTCACTGAAGAAGTACTTGAAGAATGTAGATCTATGACTAGGGGATAGGTCTGAATAAAACAGTATAATGTTTCTTAGAACTGTCTTGCCAATGGGTTTCAGCCCCAGGCAAGTTCGCTATGGATTCAATGTGACCAAAGAAATTGACAGCAGAACGTTCTTGGGGTGAAAGGGTTATACCCAACTTTATTTTCAGGTGAAAGGTCAGTCACTAAAATCCTGTTCACACAGAGCGAGTCTGTATGCAGCAAGCCGGTCTCTGCCTCTGGGCTCCTCTGTCTGCACAGCCGTCCTCTGGGCCCCTCTGCACAGTCGTCCCACACAGCCATCTTCTGGGCCTCTGTCCTCGGTGCTGCCACCACTCCCGCCTCTGCTCTGCTCTCCTGCAGCCTTGCAGTGGTACCACAGTGTCTTGCCCAGAGCACTGGGAGGAGCTCTTCATATAGAGTCAACAGCCATGTATTGCCCACAGGTGTGCAATGAGCTAGTCAACCAGGGCCAGGTGAGGATCCTGGCCACAGGAACTCTCATTTTATCCACAGAACCCAAAAGACAATGGTTACTATGTACAGGGGGAAACTACTCAGTATCAGCCCTAAGGAGACATTCTCCAGAATGTGGCATTCTGTTATTGATAAGAACAATAACAACATTTATTGGGTACCTGCTGCAGTGATTCTGTGGTTGTCTCAATAGCATAAACCCCACCCCCTTCCAGGCATGAGGATGGGGTAGGATTTATCCACCCACTCCTTGCCACAGTGATTGTTTCATGGATAAGCACCCACTGCAGACCTGAGACAATCAACACACAGCACTTCACAGCCTCTGATTGCAGTTTTGATCCACAGTTGAAGGAGAGACATTCTCTCTCTTTCTGTGATGAGGAAGCATGCAGTCGTCCACAGCAAGGGTATCCATCTTTCAAGAAGGGAGGCAGTCTGGGATGAGGCCAATGTCTAGAAGGACTGGTGAAATGATTGGGCAACTAGATTAAAACAACCCTGAAGCTTACCCTCTGGATTTTCAAAGACATGAAGCAATAAACTCCCTTGTTATTTAGGCCAGTGAGTATTAGGGTTTTTTTCTGCTTACAACTGATGTATCTTAATTGATGGGCTCGCTATGTGCAGGCATTGTGTGAGGGGCTTTCGCACATTCTGTCTTAACAAATCTTCACCATGTCCCAGTGGTGGAGATTTTATTGCCCCCTTTTTTCAGATGCCGGGGGTCCTACCAACTTCAAACTGCTGATGAGTGGTGGAGCCAGGGTTCCTTCCCTCAGACCTCAGCTTCTCCGCTATGAACTATGGGTTCCTACTCTCTGTGGGCACAGTGCTTGGGAGAGACTCCTGGGGAGCACCCCTGCAATGCTTTCTATAAGAAACCCCAGGAGAGCTTGCTTCTACTGCCATGCAAGCTGCTGTAGTTCACATTTGGTATCCCATTTCAGCAGTTGGATATTTCTTACAAGTGTTGATGAATCACTGTAAAAAAAATGGTGATTCATAAATCCCTCATTACAGAGGCACTGCAGAAAGATCTTAAAGCATTCTCTTGGGCATTTTGGGCAGGAGAACTTAACTCTAACATCCCAAAAGTAACCCTCTAATATGAATGTACCCATCCTTAAACATAAACCTGCTTTACAGGAAGAAACCTGAAATTGTTTTCTACTTGAAAATTGACATGAATCCACTTCATGTTCAGAAAGGTTTGAGTAGGGTCAGACTTTGAGAAAAATAACTTGAATGGAAGCTAAGGGCTTCATTCTTTTAATACCAGAGTCTGAAATAAGACCATATCCATGGTGAGACTCTCCTGCTCCTGGGTTGTTTAGCCAGAGTTCCCAATGGGAAAACAAATAAACAAAAACTTCCCACTGCAAAATGCACACACGTATTTAGAATTCCTTGAACAAGGGATTTTTCAGCCTGACAGAAAGGAAAGGGCCTCAGAGGATGTCTATGCAAACCTAAGGTCCACCCCTAAAGAATCCCAACAGCTCTGCTCCCAGCTTCTGCTTGGCCACCACCACCGACTGGAGACACACCACATTTCATGATGCCCAGCCCTGTTTCGGATATTCTTCTCTGGTCCAAAGTACCCGGCATGTTAAACCCATTAGCCTTAAAAATAAAATTGTCAGTTATTTTACCAGCAAAAATGGGTTTGTTGAAGAATAGCAAAGAATTTCCATTCAGGATACACAAGCTATGGCAAAACCATAGGCAAGTCTGGAGAATAAAAGAGAGGAACACTCTTTTAAAGAGGAAAGGAGGGAAGTGGTGTTGGGAGGGGTTGTTATAAACAAAAAGGCAACTGGAGTAAACTGGGAGTTCAAAGTATAGTGGCTTTTCATCGGTTGAATCGTAACAGTCTCTCATTGGCTGGGATGTTACTGGGCAAGGAGAACGGTCTGCAAAGGGCTGCAAGGAGTGGTGTGGTGCGAGAGCCCCCCTTCTGGCTTCCTAACTTCGTGTTAGTGAGGTTTCCTTCAGCAATTTTTACAAGCGTATCCGTATCGCCACAAAAATAGGCTTTGAAATCAGACCTGAGTTCAATTTCAATGACTGTTTTACCAGTTTCTGGGTGACCTTGGGCAGTTTTCAACCCCTCCAAACCCCAAGTTCCCTAGTTACAAACATGGAAATGGTCATTTCTACTCTGACCACTCTATGAGGTTTAAAAGAGATACTCTGTATGAAGTGTCTGGCAACTGTTCTCGGCACAGAGTAAGCCTAACAAGTGGTGGCTATTATTCACTCCCATGGAGGGGACTCCCGAGGCTGCTGAGTAGGGTTATTCACTCCCATGGAGGGGACTCCCGAGGCTGCTGAGTAGGGTTGCCCGATACAGCAAATTAAAAATAGGACAAGCCAATGAAACTTGAATTTCAGATAAACACCAATAATTTTTTTAGTGTAAGTGTGTTCCTTGTAATATTTGGGACACACTTACACTAAAATAATAATTATTTATCTGAAACTCAAATTTTACTGGGTGTCTACTATTTTATCTGGTGACCTTACTATTGATCCAATCAGACCATCAAGATCGAAGCAGGGTTGGGAGCAAACCATGAGGCCAGACAGGGGAGGATATAAAGGAAACAGGGATCTGGCAGCAAACCCACAAACCGTGCAGAGACCCTTACCTGGGGCTACCTGTTGCCTGATGTGGAACCAGTCCCAGTTGCTTAAATGGACACCCAACCGTATGGAGAAGTATATGATTTACGATGGTTCATTCCCTCACCCTTTAAAGGTTTTTATTCTTGTAAAAAATCAACCTTAATAAGCACCACTTAAGTTATATCACTATATAATTTACTATTTATAACTCTTATTATATAAGAAAACTCTAGCACAAAACATAGCAAGTGTCCACTCTTTCCAGACACTTTATTTTCAACCTTTCAAATATTTATAAGCCACATATCTTGTCTCAGTTATAATGATAGCGGTGGAGGATATAACTTGAGGCCAAAATGACCTCACTTTCAAGGACTCCACTCTGCCTCATACAACTTTTTTTTTGTCTCCAACATTTTTTTTATCATTTGTTCCATCAGCTTAAAAAATATTAAGCAGATACCCTCAGTTTATGTAAATTTATTTATATTTATTAATCATATGCATATCACATAGATTCGTGATTTGTTTTGTTATATATGTAATTTACATATGTATAAAATATTTTTATGTAAATACTTAAATAATACATATATAAACAAAACATATATATATATGTGTGTGTGTGTATATGTGAAAAAGAGGCAATAAACAATATAAATAGAACCTATAACATTATCTCCCCTTCCCCATCATGAATTCTCTTGCTTACCCCCTCATATGCTCAAATCCAGTTCAGAAGCCATTGGGCAAGTAGGTAGGAAAGACCTACAAGCAAATTATTTGCATATAGTGTGATAAGTCCTGTAACAGGGATGTTAAAAGAGCACAGAAGAGGGAGTGGGGGGCTGGGGAGGAAAAGGAGGAAGGCTAGTGACTGAGGTGACCTCTGGGTGAAACTTGAAGGATGAGTGAGATTTTGCCAGCAGACTTGGGGATAGAGGATGCTTTCCAGGCAAAGAAAACAGCCTTTTCAAAAGCACACTTGTAAGAAAGAAGATAACATACTTAGAGAACCAGGATCAACTGGGTATGGTTTTGGCATTGAGTTTGTTGGTAGGGGAAGAGTTAAATGCAGTGAGAAGAGTGGGTTCCAAGTGGGCAGAATGCAAACCTGCACTGTGAAATGATATGCTCACCTTTACATATTAGAAGATCACTTTGAGAGAAATGAGAAAATTCTAAATGAAATCTCAGAAAACTGAATTAAATCAGTAACGCTGTAGATTTTATCCAAATAGCATTTATCCTAGGATTACCCAGATGGTTTAATATTAGAAAGACTATTAACATGGAAACTTAGATTCCTTTTTAATAAAAAATATTCATCCCACAGATACTAAAAAATCTATTCAGTAGATTTCCAACTTGGAAAACTAGGACACTCTTTTTTTATTGATGTATAATTAAGATATAGTATTATATTAGGACACTCTTAAACAATAATGAGTATCTATCTTGAACACATAGCTAACACCATATCAACATCAGAAATAAAACAAAGTTACCAAATACTAGTACTATCATGTCATGTCGTGCTGAACATTCTAGTCAATGTGTAAAAGACATTAAACAAAAACAAAGTTGCATAGCAAGTAAATGAAAAAGTTGGCCTTTGAACTCAGAGCCTTCCTTCCTAACCACTCCACCAGCCTGCCTCTCAGGTAAGGAGCTGTGAGCATGGTGAGAAGTTCACATCATAGCCTCAAGAGCTTAAAGTAGAGTTTGGGATAAACATAGACATAAGGGTAAGAAGCGCAATTCACTAAATGCCACTAGGCGCTCAGCGCCGTCCCTGGTCCTCGGAAGCGTCCATCCATCCGCTCCCTCAGTCTACAAATACTCCACATGCCGAGCACTGGTATAGGGGGATCAGACAGGAAGCCTATAGAAAGAGAAGCTCATTACACATGGAGGTCATATGGAGGAAAGAGCAGGACGCCATGGGCTGACGAGAGGGGATGCGTTTGGGGCCCGAGGCAGATGCGGAGGTGTCAGGAGACTCCTGTCTGAGGAAGCTCCACTTGACAAGGGAGCCCTGACAGACATGTAGGACCCAGCTGGCAGAGGAGCAAGGGAGAGAAGAGCCTGAGAGGAGGGGGAGGACCAGGAGGGCATGGGTCCAGAAAAGCAGGGAGAGAGAGGGTCGAAGGGCAAGAGGTCAGCCTGCCAAAGGCTGCACCTCAGGTGGAAACTGGATTTGGCTACTCAGATGTCCTGGGGACCAGACCAGAACAGTTTTGGGGCAAGGAACACAGAGAATCGGCTTTTCTATCCTCATTTGAAAAGGTGTCACAGGGAAGACTTGAAGGAGGTGTAGATGCTCCAAAAGGACAGCAGGAGCAAGGGGGGCAGCCGCAGAAGGGACAGGTCTTGTGAGCCAAGCCTCAGATCCAAACAGAATCAGGTGACTTCAGCTCAGCCCTGTGCAGCGATCCCTCGCCCTGCACCCCCACTGACCAGCCCCTGGAGACCAGGCCCCAGGTTGAGGCCTTTGGGTTGGGGCCTTGGTATAGGCCTCTGAGTCAGCACAGACATTCCTCACGAGTGTTAACACATCAGTCACGGGTGGAACCAGAAGTCTGCACCCTGATGTCGCCTGTCAAATGAGGTGCTGCATCCCCACCCTGCTTTCAGCCAGCTGCACATCTGGCACGGGCAGGAAGGCCCCCAGTCCACCTGTCCCCGTCTCTAGGGCACCGTCTGGGCTACATCCTACTCATTCCCGGTTAATTCCGGATCTGTATTTGAAATCCCCCCTTGGCAGAGGGCATAATTTGGGGCTTGGGTAACAATCTCGGGAAATGATTTGTGTTTTTTCCTAGTCCTCAATCGTGGGTTTGTGAAGACCTTTGAAGAATTGTGAAGGATTCTAATCCTGTAAAGAGATCCAGCCTGTAGTCCCTTGAGCAGGATTCCTGCGTGTGAAAGAGCTGCTGGTGGGATATGTCTGAAGAGGGGCAGGACCATAGAAACACCCTCTCCCGCCTTGGGTAGCCGCACTTCACCCAGGCCAGAACACCCTGGCATTTGAGGTGGAGGAAGTGGGACGACCGCAGACGGTGATGAGCAAGCAGGTAAAGAAGGCCAGAGGCCACAGGACACTGGGCCTTATCTGTGGTCTTCCCAGGTGATTAGGGGTGGGCCCCTGTCTGGGTGGGTGTTGGGTCTCAGTGCCAGACTCTGTCCTCTCGCAGGTCGGTGGGAACAATGAATGGCTGACACCTTGAGCTAGGTGACAACCCTTCAGAGGGAAGTGGGGGAAGCAGGATGACTCCTGTAGGAAGGAGACACCTTTTCAGAGAACAGCCAGCACCTTTCCCAGAGAAGGCCTCGGACCCCGGAATCAGGAGGCTGAAGAGAGGCCGGAAAATCGGAGGCGGCTTATGAATTATGGGCTGGAAAGGCTCCCCGGTCCCCAGCACTCTCCCCTTCAGACACTGGCCCTATTGTTGACAAGCAGTTTGGCAGTTACTCTAAAGTGGCTAAAAGTTGGCACCTCCTCCAAAGCCTTTCCTGGTCAGATCAGGTGACGGTTTCCCTGAGCCCTTGTACTGAAAGGAAGGATTACCTGCCACCTCCCCTCCCCCCTGGAGGCAGGTGAGAGTAAATCCATTTAACTGACCTGCGCTGTCAGTTTACAAATAAAACATGAGCTATAAAAGCCGCCTTTGTTCAACTGAGGCAGCCATCCTGGCGGGGAGGTTAGATTAGCAATTTGTCCTTTGTCAAAGGATTAGCCCAGCTTCATTGTTTTAATGTTTATTTATCAATTTGCATCTTCTAGCAGTTTCGACCCAACTCAAAGCCCCAACTCCTCTGGGTCCCTGCTCTCTTTGCCCTCTCTGCCAGGGGCTAACAGCGTGGGTACAGCACACCAACACGAAACTCATGCAAATACCCTGCCTTGCTTCTGCTCAGGGTCAAACTGGCTGGTCTTCCCCTGGCCACAAAGCGGGAATTACAGCCCTGGTCGAGGTAAGAAAAGATGGTCTATCTAGACAAAGAGCCCCTTCTCCTCACCCGTACATGTGCTATCTCCAACACAGAGCTCCATACCCCTCCAATACTGTGGAATACACAGAGTCTGGTTTTGATGCCTGTCAGTCCTCCTGGGGGCAAACCACGCCGGGGGGTTTCCTAGGATTCTGCCATACTTCTGGAGGATCTGCCTGACAGGGGTGAGGGGGACCTGCCAAGCTGACAGGATGCGGAGCAGAGTTACCTGGAGGGGCTGGCCAGTGGTTAGCACAGTCCTCCCAAAAGATTATGCAGTGGTACCTACCTGCACACCATTCTCTACTGGGAGAACCTATACCATCCCAATACTTTCCCACCTTGAATATTTTGGCCTAAGACTGTAGCTTATTCCTTTGCTTTAAAAAATAAAATTTTTAAAGCTCTATTATTTTTTCAAAGCTGCAAAATTATTTCTCCAAATGAAAGCTTATGTAGGGCCAAACTGCATGCAATAAAATTAGCAAACTGTCGTCCCCAAGTTGTCCCCCTGAGGTGTCTCAGAGGAGTGTCCTGGCTCTGAAGGGCACAATGTGAAGCTTCTGGATTAAATAAGGAGTCTGCATGCTTTCCTCCAGTCCTCGCAGCAGGCAGTTCCTTGCCCATTCATTTTCCCAGCCTGCCATGCGTTCCCCATGGACCCTGGTCTTCCTGTCTCTCTTTCCTCACATCAGTAGCGTTAACTCAAACCCCAAACCCACGTGAGGGATCTGTTGTTATGGTTCTCACAGCACACCTCTTATTCTACCTGATTCCAGGCCAAGCTGTCTTCCTTTGCTGAGTTTCCGCTCCTTAATTCCACCCTGTCAGTGAGGGCACAGCCCAAATGTAGGCGGGTCTCAGGTCCTCTCCGGTCGTGGGCACTGAAAGCCAAACTTCCAGACGAGGGACACTGCCAACCCTCCTGTCCCCAGGACAGCCCAAACATCAACTCGAATGTGTACCACTGTGTTTTTTGGTTTCTTCTTTTTTGGACTTTGGGGATTTTCTTTACTTATTTAGGAACTTATTTATACAATTTAAAATATTTCTGTTTACCCAGAATTTTCAACTGTTTTATAGTGAGAAAGGGGCACAGTTCCGTCTATTAAGTTTGCAAGGTTTGTGTGATTGTTTCCTCAACTAGAGTATGAGTTCCCACATACATTTCTTTGTATTATACACATAGCCTCTAAAACAGTGCCAAGTACATATTAAATGATCAACAAACATTTTATTAATAAACAAATGAATAGTATTTGTGCTATCCTTTCATAGAAAGACGGCACTGCTTTAGAGTCATAGGGATCAATTCGGACTCCCCTACTAACCAGCTGTATGACCCTGGGCAAATTCCTTCTCTGAACCTCAATTTTCTCATGTGCAGAATGGAGACAATCCCTATCTTACATGGAGTTGGGAGGATTAATATGTATTTCATGCAAGTGTCTGGCTAGCACTCAGTTATAATGATAATGAGGGTCTGGAGGACATACACTGAATGTTTTCTACTTAGTGACAAAGTTTAAGTCTGATACATTAACAAATCCTTCTGTTATTCATTGTACAAGTCTTGTCAACACTGCAGCTCTAGACTGGAACCACAGAAACATTTATGGAGTGCCTATCAAGACTGAGCACATATATTTTTAATTCCCTTCAAAACCTGATCAATCGAGTGGTTTTTCTTTTTCTTTCCAGAAAACCTCAGAGAGGTTAAATGACTTCCTAGGCTTGTGCAGAAGGGCAGAAAGAAGCGTTTAGCCTAGACCTCTCTGACCTGTGTCAGATACCATGAGCTAATTAGATGG